>JBBPBX010016382.1:29401-48221 GCA_038048925.1 Garcialebias charrua
GGTCCATTATACCGGTGTGTCAGTTGACCTCAGGTCATGTGACCTGTGTCGGTCCGTCAGTTGACCTCATGTCATGTGACCTGTGTCGGTCCGTCAGTTGACCTCATGTCGTGTGACCTGTGTCGGTCCATCAGTTGACTTCATGTCGTGTGACCTATGTCGGTCCGTCAGTTGACCTCAGGTCATGTGACCTGTGTCGGTCTGTCAGTTGACCTCGGGTCATGTGACCTGTGTCGGTCCGTCAGTTGACCTCAGGTCATGTGACCTGTGTTGGTCCATCAGTTGACTTCATGTCGTGTGACCTATGTCGGTCAGTCAGTTGACCTCAGGTCATGTGACCTGTGTAGGTCCGTCAGTTGACCTCGGGTCATGTGACCTGTGTCGGTCAGTCAGTTGACCTCAGGTCATGTGACCTGTGTCAGTACGTCAGTTGACCTCATGCCGTGTGACCTATGGCGGTCCGTCAGTTGACTTCATGTCATGTGACCAGTGTTGGTCCGTCACTTGACCTCAGGTCATGTGACCTGTGTCAGTACGTCAGTTGACCTCATGCCGTGTGACCTGTGTCGGTCCGTCAGTTGACCTCGGATCATGTGACCTGTGTCGGTACGTCAGTTGACCTCATGCCGTGTGACCTATGTCAGTCCGTCAGTTGACTTCATGTCGTGTGACCTGTGTTGGTCTGTCACTTGACCTCAGGTCATGTGACCTGTGTCGGTACGTCAGTTGACCTCATGCCGTGTGACCTATGTCGGTCCGTCAGTTGACCTCATGTCGTGTGACCAGTGTCGGTCCGTCAGTTGACTTCATGTCGTGTGACCTGTGTCGTTTTGTCAGTTGACCTCATGTCATGTGACCTGTGTCGGTCCGTCAGGTGACGGACAACAATAGGTCAAGCATGTTGTAGAACACAGCAATGGGCCACCTGCATGTGCCGGCACGCACCGTATATACATGTGCCAAGGACAAGGAGAGAGACAGTACTTGTAAGCAAAATAATTTATTTGACAGACCATCAGGGTTACAGGATAATCAGCACAGCAGAATAAGACAATTTTATGCATAAAATTGTTCTGGAGCAGACAAAGCTTTCCGTTCAGTGGATGTCCCAAAATGCTCAACTGTAAGATAAATTCAGGGTCTGTTATGTGTGAATTCAGGTCAGGGCCTCTCTTCTGACTAAGGGAGGGAGTGCAAGCAGAGTCTTACTTACCTGGTGGAAACATTAGAATGCAGTCTGTGCAGTCTGGTGTGGTGGGGGTGTCTGAGTTGAATGCACACATACAGTATTAATAACAAAAGGCAGTTAATGGTCGAATAATTGTTCAGGAGAAGGAGGGGGTTTGTCCTCAGGATCTTGAAAATTCAGTCATCCTAGTGTTAAAATAAATTAAAGTATAATAGCAAAATCAGTCAAATCAAGGTGAAAACCAGGTAAAATACTAAAAACAAGAACATATTTGCTTTGTAACCTAATTCATGCTCAGTAACCCAGGTAGAAAAATCCAACAAAGTTCAGTCAGGTGCTCTGGACGGTTTCTTTTTGGTGAAACGTTTCATTTTTCATCCAAATGACTTCATCAGTCCAAGGAGCCACAACAAACTCAGTCTTATAAATAGCAACTTCCATAGTGGGCCAACCAGTTTGATGGTGCTCAGATGGTTTTTGGATTGCTTTGATGTTTCAAAGGATCAGATGTTTAAAATCCCTTAAAGAAATCAAAGTAGACATCATCTTGTATTCCAGGTTACAGGAGCGGAGTAAGAAAATTACTTTTTGTCCAGTTCAGTCTGCACTGAGGTGATAATAATAATACTGTAATAATAATAATAGTAATATGTAATAATAATTCTTCTTCTTCTTCTTCTTCTTCTTTCGGCTTTTCCCTTTTCAGGGGTCGCCACAGCGAGTCATCCTCCTCCACCCCACTCTGTCCTCTGCATCCTCTGTCCTCACTCCAACAACCTTCATGTCCTCTCCAACTGCATCCATGTATCTCCTCTTTGGCCTTCCTCTGTGTCTTTTTCCTGGCAGCTGCATTTCTAACATCCTTCTACCAATATACCCACTGTCCCTCCTCTGGACATGTCCAAACCATCTCAGTCTGGCCTCCCTAACTTTATCTCCCAGTTGTTCAACATGTGCTGTACCTCTGATGATCTCATTCCTGATCTTATCCATCCTTGTCACTCCTAAGGAGAACCTCAGCATCTTCATTTCTGCCACTTCCAGTTCTTTCTCCTGTCTTTTTGTCCATGTCTCTGTCTCCAGACCATACAACATAGCTGGTCTCACCACTGTCTTGTAAACTTTTCCTTTGACCTTTGCTGACACCTTTTTGTCACAAATCACTCCTGAAACTTTTCTCCATCCACTCCATCCTGCCTGGACTCTCTTCTTCACCTCTTTACCACATTTCCCATTTTCCTGGACAGTGGACCCCAAGTACTTGAAGTCCTGCACCTTTGTGACCTCTGCTCCTTGTAGCCTCACTGTTCCACTGGCCCCTCTCTCAGTCACACACATGTACTCTGTCTTACTACAGCTGACTTTCATTCCTCTTCTACAAGTGAATACCCCCCACCTCTCCAAGTTCTTTTCCACCTGTTCCTTGTTCTCACCACAGATCACAATGTCATCTGCAAACATCATAGTCCATGGGGATTCCTGCCCTCATCTGTTAGTTGGTCCATCACCAGAGCAAACAAGAAGGGGCTCAGAGCCGATCCTTGATGCACTCCCACCTCCACCTTGAAGCTATCTGTCACTCCTACAGCACATCTCACCACTGTCCTGCTGTCCTCATACATGTCCTGCTGTCTTCATACATGTCCTGCTGTCTTCATACATGTCCTGTACCAGTCTAACATACTTTTCTGCCACTCCAGATTTCCTCATGCAATACCACACCTCCTCTCTTGGCACCCTGTCATATGCTTTTTCTAAATCCACAAACACACAATGGAGTTCTTTCTGACCCTCTCTGTATTTCTCTATCAACATCCTCAAATCAAATATGGCATCTGTGGTGCTCTTTCTTGGCATGAAACCATACTACTGCTCACAGATAGTCACCTCTCGTCTAAGTCTTGCTTCCAAAACTCTTTCCCAGATCTTCATCGTGTGGCTCATCAACTTAATTCCCATGTAGTTCCTAGAACTCTGTACATCACCCTTGTTCTTAAAAATGGGCACCAGCACACTTCTTCTCCATTCTTCAGGCATTTTCTCACCCTCAAATATTCCATTAAATATTTGAGTCAAAAAACTCACTGCCATCTCTCCAATGTCATCAGGTCCTACTGCCTTCCCCTTCTTCATTCTTTTCAGAGCTTTCCGGACTTCACCCTCACTAATCTTTCCCACTTCCTGGTCCACAGTTTCTATGACCTCCACTCTTATTTCTCTTTCATTCTCTTCATTCATTAGCTCTTCAAAGTAATCCTTCCATCTTCCCATCACAATCTCCTCACTTGTTAGAACATTACCATTCTTTAATGAACCTAACCTCTTGCACATCCTTTCCAACCTGATCCCTCTGTCTTGCCAATTGGTACAAGTCCTTCTCGCCCTCTTTAGTGTCCAGTCTCCCATATAACTCATTGTACGCCCTCTGCTTTGCCTTAGCTACTTCCCTCTTTGCTCTATGTCCCATCTCCTTATATTCCTGTCTCCTCTCTTCAGTCCTCTCACTGTCATATTTCTTCTTGGCTAATCTCTTTCTTTGAATGGCGTCCTGCACTTCACTATTCCACCACCAGGTTTCCTTATCATCCATTCTCTGTCCAGATGACACACCAAGTACCTTCCTACCTGTCTCTCTAATTACTGTTGCTGTAGTAGCCCAGTCACTTGGAAGCTCTTTCTTACCACCCAGAGTCTTTAACAGCTCATCTCTGAATTTCTCACAACATTCTTCCTTCTTTAGCTTCCACCATTTGGTCTTCTTCTCTGGTTTTACTCTTTTTCTCTTCTTCACAGCAACAGTCATTCTACACACAACCATCCGATGCTGTCTGGCAACGTTCTCCCCCGCCAAAACCTTACAGTCTCCAATCTCCCTCAGGTTTCCTCTTCTACACTGAATGTAGTCAACCTGTGTACTCCTTCCTCCACTCTTATAGGTCACTCTATGTTCCTCCTTTTTTTGGAAATAGGTATTGACTATAGCCATTTCTATTCTCTTGGCAAAATCCACCACCATCTGTCCTTCCTGGTTTCTTTCCTTGACACCAAACCTACCCATCACTTCCTCATCCCCTCTGTTTCCTTCACCAACATGTCCATTCAGGTCTGCTCCAATCACCACTCTTTCCTCCCTGGGAATACTCTCTATCACTTCATCCAGATCTTTCCAAAATGTATCTTTCTCCTCTCCATCACATCCAACCTATGGAGCATAACCAATATGTTTAGCATCAGACCTTCTACTTCTACCTTCAGACACATCACCCTATCTGACACTCTCTTCACCTCTACTACATTCTTTGCCAACTCCTCCTTCAGGAGCACCCCTACTCCATTTATCTTTCTATCCACACCATGGTAAAACAGTTTGAACCTTGCTCCAATGCTGGGCCTTGCTGCCCTTCCACTTGGTCTCTTGGACACATAAAGCATCTACCTTTCTTATCTGCATCATGTCAGCCAGCTCTCTACCTTTGCCTGTCATTGTCCCCATATTTAGAGTTGCAACCCTCAGTCCTACAATCTTCACGTTCCTCCTCTCCCTCTGTCTCCTGACACGTTTCCCTCCACGGGATCTTCGACTTCAAGAAAAGTCTTATTGTGTCAAATATGTCACATGTACTTTTTGTACAATTTAGAGTATTTTGCCCGATGTGACATATATGTCACAATATTTGACAAACCTATTTTGTATCATATTGTTTTAGAAATACAGGAAACCAGGAGCTACAACATGCTATCTAAGGATTGGTATCAGTGGGAACTCACCTTTGGTAAAAGAAAATAAAGTTTCTAAAATTAGCTGCCCAGTTGCACCAAGACTTTGGAAATGATGTCATCAGTACCCAGAATCCCTCACTAGTCACATGACTGAATCAGGATGTTCAGTATATGTCAGAAACTTCATGAGATAAAAGTCGATGTTAAAACTTGCTATGAAACTTTTCTCAATTTTAAAACAAGCGGTGACATCAGTGTCACCGTGGGTCTGTCTGTCTGTCTGTCTGTCTGTCTGTCTGTCTGTCTGTCTGTCTGTCTGTCTGTCTGTCTGTCTGTCTGTCTGTCTGTCTGTAAAACATGCCATATAAATGATCAACCTTCAAATCAGTCAGTTTATTAAACTGTTTGGTGACCAAGCTGGTTAGTTTAACTCAGCTGGACCATCAGAGTAAGACTAGCATCATTCAGTCCAGGAAGTCCAGAGACAGTCAGTCAGGTCAACAGACAATCAGTCAAACAGTCATTCAGTCAGACAGTCAGTGGGTCAGTCCTGGTATCTCATGTCTCCTCTGAAGCTGTCAGACTCTAGCTGAGTGAACCTCCCTGTGTGCTACTTATTGATCACCTGCTGCGTGTGTGTGGTTGCACGTTCAGGTTTTTTTTAGCCCTTCTGTTCATCTGTGAGAGAAAATTGAATTAGTTCAAATGTATTTTCCAACAATGTGTTAAATTTTATGTTTGCTTGTTGTTTTCAGTTTAAATTAAAATGAAGGTGTTTTTAGATCAATGTTCCTTGAACCAGCTGCTGACAGATGTTCTCCACCTCAGACACCTCAGGCTGCTGCTGTTCACACTTCCTGCAGTCCAACACTGACACTGTGTGGTGCCAAATATACTCTTTCATTTCCTCCTCCTGTTTTATTCCAACTTGTTTTCTCTTCTTTAGGCTTTTTTTTTCTAAACCAGCTCCTTTTAAGTTTGCACCATTAGTGGTGGAGAAAGTACTCAAACACTGTACTTAAGTAAAAGTACAAATAAACAGACAAAATTGTACTCTAGTAAAAATAGATTTTACTTAAGTAAAATTAAATAAGTACTTGCTTTAAAAATACATAAAATATTAAAGTAAAAGTACTTGCTGAATGTATTACTTAATGCAATGGTCTACAGTATCATTATGTGTACCTACTGTGTGTATATTTTCTGTAATACGTTAAAAGTGTTGAGTCATTTTAATGAACAATGCTGCAGATAATACATGTTTTTATTGTGTTTACTCTGTGACACAGTTCACACTTGGACTTGTGATTCTGTACGACCGAATTTCAGGGATGAGTTAAATACCATCAAGCAAAAATAAGAAAGAGGAATAATTATATCTTTGAAAGTTTCACACATTTAACACAAAGTAAAACAAAGTAAACATTTAACACAAAGTAAAACCAATGTGTCATTTTTAACTGCAGTAAAAACAATTTCATTAAAAGTTATATGCTGGTGAAGATTCTCAGTCATCCAGGACATGATAAAATCAAAAAAGGCGTTCAATACAAGATCAACTGGACTTTATTTGTTACAGAAGACGTTTCGACCTCTATCCAGAGGGCTTTATCAATTCAATGCACAGACTGTGTGCGTGGAGTTATAACAGTCTTAGGAGTCACGCACCAACTTATGTAAATTGCAAGCTGAGGTAACACATACATGTAAATTGACAGATCACACCTTAACAGTAGGGAGTTCCCTTGAGGAGGAGGTCTGAGATTTCAACTTTCCAAGACTTATAACTCAGTTTTGGGGCTGATTCCCAAACGTTTTACACCGGATGGGAGCAGAGGTGTCTTGTCTGTGAATTAGACTAACAAAGTTTTTTGAGAAGCCTCTGCTGTTGGGTTGTGAGGGGTGTTTTGTCAATTTACATACAGTTGTGTGTCTTCTGTCAAAGACCTTAAGAAACCCCTACTGTTAAGGTGTGATTCGTCAATTTACATGTATGTGTTATTTCAGCTTTCATGGTTGGTGCGTGACATCTAAGACTCTTATAACTCCACGCACACAGTCTGCTCATTGAATTGATAAAGCTCCCCGGATGGGAAGCAAAACGTTTTCTGTAACAAATAAAGTCCAGTTGTTCTTGTATTGAACACCTTTTTTGATGTTGCCAGGACAGTTAAAATTGTAATTATTAGAAAACATCCAGTGGTTAAAATAAAAGTAAGTTGATAGGTGCTTTGTGTTTTTATAGTCATCATCAAAGTGTACAAAATGTTCTGCTCTGAGAACCAGGCTAACAGTCTCAGTCAAAGAGGGAGCTCTGCCAAGGGTGGTGGATAATTCATACAACCTTTATTTATACAGGCAGTGTCATTACCGGTAAGTCACGAGGACTCATTTTCAAGAGAGACCAGTTTTAGACAGGCAGCATATAAAGTACAGACAAGAATATTCAACAAATAAGCAATTAAAATAAATTAAAGTATAATAGCAAAATCAGTCAAATCAAGGTGCCATATAAAACCAGGTAAAATACTAAAAACAAGAACATATTTGCTTTGTAACCTAATTCATGCTCAGTAACCCAGGTAGAAAAATCCAACAAAGTTCAGTCAGGTGCTCTGGACGGTTTCTTTTTGGTGAAACGTTTCATTTTTCATCCAAAAGACTTCATCAGTCCAAGGAGCCACAACAAACTCAGTCTTATAAATAGCACCTTCCGTAGTGGGCCAACCAGTTTGATGGTGCTCAGATGGTTTTTGGATTGCTTTGATGTTTTAAGGATCAGATGTTTAAAATCCCTTAAAGAAATCAAAGTAGACAGCATCTTGTGTTCCAGGTTACAGGAGCGGAGTAAGAAAATGACTTTTTGTCCAGTTCAGTCTGCACTGAGGTGATAATAATAATACTGTAATAATAATAATAGTAATATGTAATAATAATTCTTCTTCTTCTTCTTCTCCTTCTTCTTTCGGCTTTTCCCTTTTCAGGGGTCGCCACAGCGAGTCATCCTCCTCCACCCCACTCTGTCCTCTGCATCCTCTGTCCTCACTCCAACAACCTTCATGTCCTCTCCAACTGCATCCATATATCTCCTCTTTGGCCTTCCTCTGTGTCTTTTTCCTGGCAGCTGCATTTCTAACATCCTTCTACCAATATACCCACTGTCCCTCCTCTGGACATGTCCAAACCATCTCAGTCTGGCCTCCCTAACTTTATCTCCCAGTTGTTCAACATGTGCTGTACCTCTGATGATCTCATTCCTGATCTTATCCATCCTTGTCACTCCTAAGGAGAACCTCAGCATCTTCATTTCTGCCACTTCCAGTTCTTTCTCCTGTCTTTTTGTCCATGTCTCTGTCTCCAGACCATACAACATAGCTGGTCTCACCACTGTCTTGTAAACTTTTCCTTTGACCTTTGCTGACACCTTTTTGTCACAAATCACTCCTGAAACTTTTCTCCATCCACTCCATCCTGCCTGGACTCTCTTCTTCACCTCTTTACCACATTCCCCATTTTCCTGGACAGTGGACCCCAAGTACTTGAAGTCCTGCACCTTTGTGACCTCTGCTCCTTGTAGCCTCACTGTTCCACTGGCCCCTCTCTCAGTCACACACATGTACTCTGTCTTACTACAGCTGACTTTCATTCCTCTTCTTCAAGTGAATACCCCCACCTCTCCAAGTTCTTTTCCACCTGTTCCCTGTTCTCACCACAGATCACAATGTCATCTGCAAACATCATAGTCCATGGGGATTCCTGCCTGACCTCATCTGTTAGTCGGTCCATCACCAGAGCAAACAAGAAGGGGCTCAGAGCCGATCCTTGATGCAATCCCACCTCCACCTTGAAGCTATCTGTCACTCCTACAGCACATCTCACCACTGTCCTGCTGTCCTCATACATGTCCTGCTGTCTTCATACATGTCCTGCTGTCTTCATACATGTCCTGTACCAGTCTAACATACTTTTCTGCCACTCCAGATTTCCTCATGCAATACCACACCTCCTCTCTTGGCACCCTGTCATATGCTTTTTCTAAATCCACAAACACACAATGGAGTTCTTTCTGACCCTCTCTGTATTTCTCTATCAACATCCTCAAATCAAATATGGCATCTGTGGTGCTCTTTCTTGGCATGAAACCATACTACTGCTCACAGATAGTCACCTCTCGTCTAAGTCTTGCTTCCAAAACTCTTTCCCAGATCTTCATCGTGTGGCTCATCAACTTAATTCCCATGTAGTTCCTAGAACTCTGTACATCACCCTTGTTCTTAAAAATGGGCACCAGCACACTTCTTCTCCATTCTTCAGGAAATTTCTCAACCTCAAATATTCCATTAAATATTTGAGTCAAAAAACTCACTGCCATCTCTCCAATGTCATCAGGTCCTACTGCCTTCCCCTTCTTCATTCTTTTCAGAGCTTTCCGGACTTCACCCTCACTAATCTTTCCCACTTCCTGGTCCACAGTTTCTATGACCTCCACTCTTATTTCTCTTTCATTCTCTTCATTCATTAGCTCTTCAAAGTAATCCTTCCATCTTCCCATCACAATCTCCTCACTTGTTAGAACATTACCATTCTTTAATGAACCTAACCTCTTGCACATCCTTTCCAACCTGATCCCTCTGTCTTGCCAATTGGTACAAGTCCTTCTCGCCCTCTTTAGTGTCCAGTCTCCCATACAACTCATTGTACGCCCTCTGCTTTGCCTTAGCTACTTCCCTCTTTGCTCTATGTCCCATCTCCTTATATTCCTGTCTCCTCTCTTCAGTCCTCTCACTGTCATATTTCTTCTTGGCTAATCTCTTTCTTTGAATGGCGTCCTGCACTTCACTATTCCACCACCAGGTTTCCTTATCATCCATTCTCTGTCCAGATGACACACCAAGTACCTTCCTACCTGTCTCTCTAATTACTGTTGCTGTAGTAGCCCAGTCACTTGGAAGCTCTTTCTTACCACCCAGAGTCTTTAACAGCTCATCTCTGAATTTCTCACAACATTCTTCCTTCTTTAGCTTCCACCATTTGGTCTTCTTCTCTGGTTTTACTCTTTTTCTCTTCTTCACAGCAACAGTCATTCTACATACAACCATCCGATGCTGTATGGCAACGTTCTCCCCCGCCAAAACCTTACAGTCTCCAATCTCCCTCAGGTTTCCTCTTCTACACTGAATGTAGTCAACCTGTGTACTCCTTCCTCCACTCTTATAGGTCACTCTATGTTCCTCCTTTTTTTGGAAATAGGTATTGACTATAGCCATTTCTATTCTCTTGGCAAAATCCACCACCATCTGTCCTTCCTGGTTTCTTTCCTTGACACCAAACCTACCCATCACTTCCTCGTCCCCTCTGTTTCCTTCACCAACATGTCCATTCAGGTCTGCTCCAATCACCACTCTTTCCTCCCTGGGAATACTCACTTCATCCAGATCTTTCCAAAATGTATCTTTCTCCTCTCCATCACATCCAACCTATGGAGCATAACCAATATGTTTAGCATCAGACCTTCTACTTCTACCTTCAGGCACATCATCCTATCTGACACTCTCTTCACCTCTACTATATTCTTTGCCAACTCCTCCTTCAGGAGCACCCCTACTCCATTTATCTTTCTATCCACACCATGGTAAAACAGTTTGAACCTTGCTCCAATGCTTCGGGCCTTGCTGCCCTTCCACTTGGTCTCTTGGACACATAAAGCATCTACCTTTCTTATCTGCATCATGTCAGCCAGCTCTCTACCTTTGCCTGTCATTGTCCCCATATTTAGAGTTGCAACCCTCAGTCCTACAATCTTCACGTTCCTCCTCTCCCTCTGTCTTCTGACACGTTTCCCTCCACGGGATCTTCGACTTCAAGAAAAGTCTTATTGTGTCAAATATGTCACATGTACTTTTTGTACAATTTTAGAGTATTTTGCCCGATGTGACATATATGTCACAATATTTGACAAACCTATTTTGTATCATATTGTTTTAGAAATACAGGAAACCAGGAGCTACAACATGCTATCTAAGGATTGGTATCAGTGGGAACTCACCTTTGGTAAAAGAAAATAAAGTTTCTAAAATTAGCTGCCCAGTTGCACCAAGACTTTGGAAATGATGTCATCAGTACCCAGAATCCCTCACTAGTCACATGACTGAATCAGGATGTTCAGTATATGTCAGAAACTTCATGAGATAAAAGTCGATGTTAAAACTTGCTATGAAACTTTTCTCAATTTTAAAACAAGCGGTGACATCAGTGTCACCGTGGGTCTGTCTGTCTGTCTGTCTGTCTGTCTGTCTGTCGTCTGTCTGTCTGTCTGTCTGTCTGTCTGTCTGTCTGTCTGTCTGTAAAACATGCCATATAAATGATCAACCTTCAAATCAGTCAGTTTATTAAACTGTTTGGTGACCAAGCTGGTCAGTTTAACTCAGCTGGACCATCAGAGTAAGACTAGCATCATTCAGTCCAGGAAGTCCAGAGACAGTCAGTCAGGTCAACAGACAATCAGTCAAACAGTCAGCAGCAGTCATTCAGTCAGTCAGTCAGTGGGTCAGTCCTGGTATCTCATGTCTCCTCTGAAGCTGTCAGACTCTAGCTGAGTGAACCTCCCTGTGTGCTACTTATTGATCACCTGCTGCGTGTGTGTGGTTGCACGTTCAGTTTTTTTAGCCCTTCTATTCATCTGTGAGAGAAAATAGAATTAGTTCAAATGTATTTTCCAACAATGTGTTAAATTGTATGTTTGCTTGTTGTTTTCAGTTTAAATGAAAAGGAAGGTGTTTTTAGATCAATGTGCCTGAACCAGCTGCTGACAGATGTTCTCCACCTCAGACACCTCAGGCTGCTGCTGTTCACACTTCCTGCAGTCCAACACTGACACTGTGTGGTGCCAAATATACTCTTTCATTTCCTCTTCCTGTTTTATTCCAACTTGTTTTCTCTTCTTTAGGCTTTTTTTTTCTAAACCAGCTCCTTTTAAGTTTGCACCATTAGTGGTGGAGAAAGTACTCAAACACTGTACTTAAGTAAAAGTACAAATAAACAGACAAAATTGTACTCTAGTAAAAATAGATTTTACTTAAGTAAAATTAAATAAGTACTTGCTTTAAAAATACATAAAATATTAAAGTAAAAGTACTTGCTGAATGTATTACTTAATGCAATGGTCTACAGTATCATTATGTGTACCTACTGGGTGTATATTTTCTGTAATACATTAAAAGTGTTGAGTCATTTTAATGAACAATGCTGCAGATAATACATGTTTTTATTGTGTTTACTCTGTGACACAGTTCACACTTGGACTTGTGATTCTGTACGACCGAATTTCAGGGATGAGTTAAATACCATCAAGCAAAAATAAGAAAGAGGAATAATTATATCTTTGAAAGTTTCACACATTTAACACAAAGTAAAACAAAGTAAACATTTAACACAAAGTAAAACCAATGTGTCATTTTTAACTGCAGTAAAAACAATTTCATTAAAAGTTATATGCTGGTGAAGATTCTCAGTCATCCAGGACATGATAAAATCAAAAAAGGCGTTCAATACAAGATCAACTGGACTTTATTTGTTACAGAAGACGTTTCGACCTCTATCCAGAGGGCTTTATCAATTCAATGCACAGACTGTGTGTGTGGAGTTATAACAGTCTTAGGAGTCACGCACCAACTTATGTAAATTGCAAGCTGAGGTAACACTTACATGTAAATTGACAGATCACACCTTAACAGTAGGGAGTTCCCTTGAGGAGGAGGTCTGAGATTTCAACTTTCCAAGACTTATAACTCAGTTTTGGGGCTGATTCCCAAACGTTTTACACCGGATGGGAGCAGAGGTGTCTTGTCTGCAAATTAGACTAACAAAGTTTTTTGAGAAGCCTCTGCTGTTGAGGTGTGAGGGGTGTTTTGTCAATTTACATACAGTTGTGTGTCTTCTGTCAAAGACCTTAAGAAACCACTACTGTTAAGGTGTGATTCGTCAATTTACATGTATGTGTTATTTCAGCTTTCATGGTTGGTGCGTGACATCTAAGACTCTTATAACTCCACACACACAGTCTGCTCATTGAATTGATAAAGCTCCCCGGATGGGAAGCAAAATGTTTTCTGTAACAAATAAAGTCCAGTTGTTCTTGTATTGAACACCTTTTTTGATGTTGCCAGGACAGTTAAAATTGTAATTATTAGAAAACATTCAGTCGTTAAAATAAAAGTAAGTTGACAGGTGCTTTGTGTTTTTATAGTCATCATCAAAGTGTACAAAATGTTCTGCTCTGAGAACCAGGCTAACAGTCTCAGTCAAAGAGGGAGCTCTGCCAAGGGTGGTGGATAATTCATTCAACCTTTATTTTTTACAGGCAGTCTCATTAAGTCACGAGGACTCATTTTCAAGAGAGACCAGTTTTCGACAGGCAGCATATAAAGTACAGACAAGAATATTCAACAAATAAGCAATTAAAATAAATTAAAGTATAATAGCAAAATCAGTCAAATCAAGGTGCCATATAAAACCAGGTAAAATACTAAAAACAAGAACATATTTGCTTTGTAACCTAATTCATGCTTAATAACCCAGGTAGAAAAATCCAACAAAGTTCAGTCAGGTGCTCTGGACAGTTTCTTTTTGGTGAAACGTTTCATTTTTCATCCAAAAGACTTCATCAGTCCAAGGAGCCACAACAAACTCAGTCTTATAAATAGCAACTTCCATAGTGGGCCAACCAGTTTGATGGTGCTCAGATGGTTTTTGGATTGCTTTGATGTTTCAAAGGATCAGATGTTTAAAATCCCTTAAAGAAATCAAAGTAGACATCATCTTGTTTTCCAGGTTACAGGAGCGGAGTAAGAAAAGGACTTTTTGTCCAGTTCAGTCTGCACTGAGGTTATAATAATAATACTGTAATAATAATAATAGTAATATGTAATAATAATTCTTCTTCTTCTTCTTTCAGCTTTTCCCTTTTCAGGGGTCGCCACAGCGAGTCATCCTCCTCCACCTCACTCTGTCCTCTGCATCCTCTGTCCTCACTCCAACTACCTTCATGTCCTCTCTAACTGCATCCATATATCTCCTCTTTGGCCTTCCTCTTTGTCTTTTTCCTGGCAGCTGCATTTCTAACATCCTTCTACCAATATACCCACTGTCCCTCCTCTGGACATGTCCAAACCATCTCAGTCTGGCCTCCCTAACTTTATCTCCCAGTTGTTCAACATGTGCTGTACCTCTGATGATCTCATTCCTGATCTTATCCATCCTTGTCACTCCTAAGGAGAACCTCAACATCTTCATTTCTGCTACTTCCAGTTCTTTCTCCTGTCTTTTTGTCCATGTCTCTGTCTCCAGACCATACAACATAGCTGGTCTCACCACTGTCTTGTAAACTTTTCCTTTGACCTTTGCTGAAACCTTTTTGTCACAAATCACTCCTGAAACTTTTCTCCATCCACTCCATCCTGCCTGGACTCTCTTTTTCACTTCTTTATAGGGGTGTAACGGTACGCTAAAATCACATTTCGGTTCGGTTCAACTGCAAGGAGGGCTCGGTTTGGTTTATTTTCGGTTTATTTTCGGTACAAAAAAAAAGACAAAATAAAGACTTACAAAATGTTTATTTTGAAAATATGCCAAAAATATATTTGTATTGTATTGTAGTAGCAAAGCTGGGCACCGCTAATTAAAAAATTAGTTCCACAATTTCTAAAACGCTTATTAATTTTTTTAGGTCCACAATTTCAAAAGCACAAATGTCTTATGAAAATTAGGGGAAGCTAATCTAATCCGCTATTTATATATATATATATATTTTATATATATATATATATGTAACATATAATGTAACATTTTTTATTTCCATTGCCTTTTTATTTCCACTTGTTCAAAAAAGCTTTCAGTGTGTAACTTTTATTACTTGTGTTATTTTAGTGTTATTTTAGTATGTAGCATTTTTTATTTCCATTGCCTTCTTTTATTGCTGTTGTTTCTTATTCTATTTTCATTGATTTATTGTTCCAGTTTATTCATCTTTTTATCCTGTTAAGCACCTTGGTCAATGCAAGGCATTGTAGGAAGGTGCTATACAAATAAAGTTTATTATTATTATTATTATTATATATATTNCAGAGCCGATCCTTGATGCACTCCCACCTCCACCTTGAAGCTATCTGTCACTCCTACAGCACATCTCACCACTGTCCTGCTGTCCTCATACATGTCCTGCTGTCTTCATACATGTCCTGCTGTCTTCATACATGTCCTGTACCAGTCTAACATACTTTTCTGCCACTCCAGATTTCCTCATGCAATACCACACCGCCTCTCTTGGCACCCTGTCATATGCTTTTTCTAAATCCACAAACACACAATGGAGTTCTTTCTGACCCTCTCTGTACTTCTCTATCAACATCCTCAAATCAAATATGGCATCTGTGGTGCTCTTTCTTGGCATGAAACCATACTACTGCTCACAGATAGTCACCTCTCGTCTAAGTCTTGCTTCCAAAACTCTTTCCCAGATCTTCATCGTGTGGCTCATCAACTTAATTCCCATGTAGTTCCTAGAACTCTGTACATCACCCTTGTTCTTAAAAATGGGCACCAGCACACTTCTTCTCCATTCTTCAGGCATTTTCTCACCCTCAAATATTCCATTAAATATTTGAGTCAAAAAACTCACTGCCATCTCTCCAATGTCATCAGGTCCTACTGCCTTCCCCTTCTTCATTCTTTTCAGAGCTTTCCGGACTTCACCCTCACTAATCTTTCCCACTTCCTGGTCCACAGTTTCTATGACCTCCACTCTTATTTCTCTTTCATTCTCTTCATTCATTAGCTCTTCAAAGTAATCCTTCCATCTTCCCATCACAATCTCCTCACTTGTTAGAACATTACCATTCTTTAATGAACCTAACCTCTTGCACATCCTTTCCAACCTGATCCCTCTGTCTTGCCAATTGGTACAAGTCCTTCTCGCCCTCTTTAGTGTCCAGTCTCCCATACAACTCATTGTACGCCCTCTGCTTTGCCTTAGCTACTTCCCTCTTTGCTCTATGTCCCATCTCCTTATATTCCTGTCTCCTCTCTTCAGTCCTCTCACTGTCATATTTCTTCTTGGCTAATCTCTTTCTTTGAATGGCGTCCTGCACTTCACTATTCCACCACCAGGTTTCCTTATCATCCATTCTCTGTCCAGATGACACACCAAGTACCTTCCTACCTGTCTCTCTAATTACTGTTGCTGTAGTAGCCCAGTCACTTGGAAGCTCTTTCTTACCACCCAGAGTCTTTAACAGCTCATCTCTGAATTTCTCACAACATTCTTCCTTCTTTAGCTTCCACCATTTGGTCTTCTTCTCTGGTTTTACTCTTTTTCTCTTCTTCACAGCAACAGTCATTCTACACACAACCATCCGATGCTGTCTGGCAACGTTCTCCCCCGCCAAAACCTTACAGTCTCCAATCTCCCTCAGGTTTCCTCTTCTACACTGAATGTAGTCAACCTGTGTACTCCTTCCTCCACTCTTATAGGTCACTCTATGTTCCTCCTTTTTTTGGAAATAGGTATTGACTATAGCCATTTCTATTCTCTTGGCAAAATCCACCACCATCTGTCCTTCCTGGTTTCTTTCCTTGACACCAAACCTACCCATCACTTCCTCATCCCCTCTGTTTCCTTCACCAACATGTCCATTCAGGTCTGCTCCAATCACCACTCTTTCCTCCCTGGGAATACTCTCTATCACTTCATCCAGATCTTTCCAAAATGTATCTTTCTCCTCTCCATCACATCCAACCTATGGAGCATAACCAATATGTTTAGCATCAGACCTTCTACTTCTACCTTCAGACACATCATCCTATCTGACACTCTCTTCACCTCTACTACATTCTTTGCCAACTCCTCCTTCAGGAGCACCCCTACTCCATTTATCTTTCTATCCACACCATGGTAAAACAGTTTGAACCTTGCTCCAATGCTGCGGGCCTTGCTGCCCTTCCACTTGGTCTCTTGGACACATAAAGCATCTACCTTTCTTATCTGCATCATGTCAGCCAGCTCTCTACCTTTGCCTGTCATTGTCCCCATATTTAGAGTTGCAACCCTCAGTCCTACAATCTTCACGTTCCTCCTCTCCCTCTGTCTCCTGACACGTTTCCCTCCACGGGATCTTCGACTTCAAGAAAAGTCTTATTGTGTCAAATATGTCACATGTACTTTTTGTACAATTTAGAGTATTTTGCCCGATGTGACATATATGTCACAATATTTGACAAACCTATTTTGTATCATATTGTTTTAGAAATACAGGAAACCAGGAGCTACAACATGCTATCTAAGGATTGGTATCAGTGGGAACTCACCTTTGGTAAAAGAAAATAAAGTTTCTAAAATTAGCTGCCCAGTTGCACCAAGACTTTGGAAATGATGTCATCAGTACCCAGAATCCCTCACTAGTCACATGACTGAATCAGGATGTTCAGTATATGTCAGAAACTTCATGAGATAAAAGTCGATGTTAAAACTTGCTATGAAACTTTTCTCAATTTTAAAACAAGCGGTGACATCAGTGTCACCGTGGGTCTGTCTGTCTGTCTGTCTGTCTGTCTGTCTGTCTGTCTGTCTGTCTGTCTGTCTGTCTGTCTGTCTGTCTGTCTGTCTGTCTGTAAAACATGCCATATAAATGATCAACCTTCAAATCAGTCAGTTTATTAAACTGTTTGGTGACCAAGCTGGTTAGTTTAACTCAGCTGGACCATCAGAGTAAGACTAGCATCATTCAGTCCAGGAAGTCCAGAGACAGTCAGTCAGGTCAACAGACAATCAGTCAAACAGTCATTCAGTCAGACAGTCAGTGGGTCAGTCCTGGTATCTCATGTCTCCTCTGAAGCTGTCAGACTCTAGCTGAGTGAACCTCCCTGTGTGCTACTTATTGATCACCTGCTGCGTGTGTGTGGTTGCACGTTCAGTTTTTTTTAGCCCTTCTGTTCATCTGTGAGAGAAAATTGAATTAGTTCAAATGTATTTTCCAACAATGTGTTAAATTTTATGTTTGCTTGTTGTTTTCAGTTTAAATTAAAATGAAGGTGTTTTTAGATCAATGTTCCTTGAACCAGCTGCTGACAGATGTTCTCCACCTCAGACACCTCAGGCTGCTGCTGTTCACACTTCCTGCAGTCCAACACTGACACTGTGTGGTGCCAAATATACTCTTTCATTTCCTCCTCCTGTTTTATTCCAACTTGTTTTCTCTTCTTTAGGCTTTTTTTTTCTAAACCAGCTCCTTTTAAGTTTGCACCATTAGTGGTGGAGAAAGTACTCAAACACTGTACTTAAGTAAAAGTACAAATAAACAGACAAAATTGTACTCTAGTAAAAATAGATTTTACTTAAGTAAAATTAAATAAGTACTTGCTTTAAAAATACATAAAATATTAAAGTAAAAGTACTTGCTGAATGTATTACTTAATGCAATGGTCTACAGTATCATTATGTGTACCTACTGTGTGTATATTTTCTGTAATACGTTAAAAGTGTTGAGTCATTTTAATGAACAATGCTGCAGATAATACATGTTTTTATTGTGTTTACTCTGTGACACAGTTCACACTTGGACTTGTGATTCTGTACGACCGAATTTCAGGGATGAGTTAAATACCATCAAGCAAAAATAAGAAAGAGGAATAATTATATCTTTGAAAGTTTCACACATTTAACACAAAGTAAAACAAAGTAAACATTTAACACAAAGTAAAACCAATGTGTCATTTTTAACTGCAGTAAAAACAATTTCATTAAAAGTTATATGCTGGTGAAGATTCTCAGTCATCCAGGACATGATAAAATCAAAAAAGGCGTTCAATACAAGATCAACTGGACTTTATTTGTTACAGAAGACGTTTCGACCTCTATCC
>JBBPBX010016383.1:0-25756 GCA_038048925.1 Garcialebias charrua
CACCAAATTTGATACCCGTCAAAATCGGTGACCTTACTGTAATTTCACATAACTATTTTCAAAGTTCATTTTAGATGTGTTTTGGAGTTCTGCCACCTCCTCACTACAGTCTGGGGGCAATTAACATAACATGGGAGCCTCAAGTACTCAGTATCACAGAGGTCACCGAATTTGATACCCGTCAAAATCGGTGACCTTACTGTAATTTCACATAAATATTTTCAAAGTTCATTTTAAATGTGTTTTGGAGTTCTGCCACCTCCTCACTACAGTCTGGGGGCAATTAACATAACATGGGAGCCTCAATTACTCCGTAACACAGAGGTCACCAAATTTGATACCCGTCAAAATCGGTGACCTTACTGTAATTTCACATAAATATTTTCAAAGTTCATTTTAGATGTGTTTTGGAGTTCTGCCACCTCCTCACTACAGTCTGGGGGCAATTAACATAACATGGGAGCCTCAAGTACTCAGTATCACAGAGGTCACCAAATTTGATACCCGTCAAAATCGGTGACCTTACTGTAATTTCACATAAATATTTTCAAAGTTCATTTTAAATGTGTTTTGGAGTTCTGCCACCTCCTCACTACAGTCTGGGGGCAATTAACATAACATGGGAGCCTCAAGTACTCAGTATCACAGAGGTCACCGAATTTGATACCCGTCAAAATCGGTGACCTTACTGTAATTTCACATAAATATTTTCAAAGTTCATTTTAAATGTGTTTTGGAGTTCTGCCACCTCCTCACTACAGTCTGGGGGCAATTAACATAACATGGGAGCCTCAATTACTCCGTAACACAGAGGTCACCAAATTTGATACCCGTCAAAATCGGTGACCTTACTGTAATTTCACATAAATATTTTCAAAGTTCATTTTAGATGTGTTTTGGAGTTCTGCCACCTCCTCACTACAGTCTGGGGGCAATTAACATAACATGGGAGCCTCAAGTACTCAGTATCACAGAGGTCACCGAATTTGATACCCGTCAAAATCGGTGACCTTACTGTAATTTCACATAAATATTTTCAAAGTTCATTTTAAATGTGTTTTGGAGTTCTGCCACCTCCTCACTACAGTCTGGGGGCAATTAACATAACATGGGAGCCTCAAGTACTCAGTATCACAGAGGTCACCAAATTTGATACCCGTCAAAATCGGTGACCTTACTGTAATTTCACATAAATATTTTCAAAGTTCATTTTAAATGTGTTTTGGAGTTCTGCCACCTCCTCACTACAGTCTGGGGGCAATTAACATAACATGGGAGCCTCAAGTACTCAGTATCACAGAGGTCACCGAATTTGATACCCGTCAAAATCGGTGACCTTACTGTAATTTCACATAAATATTTTCAAAGTTCATTTTAAATGTGTTTTGGAGTTCTGCCACCTCCTCACTACAGTCTGGGGGCAATTAACATAACATGGGAGCCTCAATTACTCCGTAACACAGAGGTCACCAAATTTGATACCCGTCAAAATCGGTGACCTTACTGTAATTTCACATAAATATTTTCAAAGTTCATTTTAGATGTGTTTTGGAGTTCTGCCACCTCCTCACTACAGTCTGGGGGCAATTAACATAACATGGGAGCCTCAAGTACTCTACTTCCTCAGACGGCTGAGACGAGCTGGTCTGAGCAGCCCAGTTCTCACCTCGTTCTACAGGTGTGCAGTGGAGAGCATCCTGTGCTCCAGCATCAATGTGTGGAATGGAGGCTGCACAGTTGCAGAGAAGAAAGCTCTGCAGAGAGTGGTGAAGGCTGTACAGAAGTCTGGTGGAGTCAGTCTCCCCACCATCACAGACATTTACACCTCCTGATGCAGGAAAAGAGCCACCTGCATCATGAAAGACCTCACTCACCCAGCACACTCACTCTTTGCCCCACTCCCCTCAGGACGGAGGTTGAGGAGCATTAAATGTAGAACCACTAGACTGAGGAACAGCTTCTACCCTGAGGCTGTTAGACTCATGAATAAATAATCAATATGAATAATCACTGCAAAATATCACATCATGTTGATGCTGATCTGTTTCTTGTTGCTGTGTTCATCTGTGACCATCTGCTCATACAGACTCATGTTCGTGCTGCTTTTTATAATGATGTTTTTTCTACTACATTAGGGCTTAGTGTATTACTATTTGATGTTTTTCTTAGTTAATCCTAGATGTTATTGTTTTTCTCTTGCATTTGTTGTTGGATGTAACTGGGACCCTGTGTACATAATCTCGTTTTCATCACATGAACCACATGCGGTGCAAATGACAATAAAAACTCTCTGACTCTGATATTATACTCTGATATTATATATTTTTTTCTATATAAATAAATTATATATATATATATATATATATATAGTAAATGGTAAATGGAGCTTATTTATATAGCGCTTTCTAGCTCCGTGTGAGGAGCCCCAAAGCGCTTTACAATACCAGCCATCCACCCATTCATACACACATTCATACACACATTCATACACCGGTAGTGGTAGCCTGCCTTGCAAGGCGCCATCCAGACCTACCGGGAGCAACTTGGGGTTAAGTGTCTTGCCCAGGGACACAACGACACATGGTGGGCGGACGCGGGATTCGAACCTCCAACCTTCTGATCGGGGGTCGACTGCCATTACCACTGTGCCACGGTCGCCCCTATATATATAAATACACGTTGCTCTGTGTACACAGAAGATGATAAACCTGTCAGAATATGGGACCGTAATTTGTTGTTTTTATTTTTAAATTAAGTTAGATAAAAACGACAGATTATTTTAAAAAAAAGTTGTTTTATTACTTGAAAAGGAAGTTGTCATACACACCTTTTGCACCTCTTAGAGTGCAATGTGGCATACATTCTCAATTTCTATTGTTCATTGTGTAATAGTGTAATTTTGATGTTTCTGCTTGACCTGTACTTCAGATTTAAAGTTAATGTACACAGAGCAACGTGTGTTTTGCTTTAAGGTAAAAAAAAATGCAATTGTTTAATTGAAATTTTTATTAAATTTTTTTTTTAAATAACTGTAGGCTATACTGTGCTGCATTGTTTCAAAAAATAACATTTTCCTGTATGCTGATGAAGATTATGATGATGATGTATTGAAAAAGTTAACTTTAAAAATTAAAGTACTTTTGGTCCTTCATTAATTCAACGTTCAATGTTATCTGTACTTTGTCATCTTAATTATGTAAGAGCTATACTACCACTTTAAATATCGTGAGAATTGCATTTCAGTGACGAGATTGGAGGTGATATGCAAATGACGTCGCCTTCAAATAGCACAGGTACGCAACGGTTAGCGGAGAGTTGAATTTCAGCCTGCATCATGGACAGCACAATATTCGAAGAGATAATGCTTTACAAAACAAAAAAACAATATCCGTCAAATGTTGTTGACAAACAACAACGCTACGCTGTGCAGCGGAGAGCTGATAAATTCACCCTGATAGGTAAGTCCTTTCACACGCTAACATAAAACAACAATACACTTCTTTTAACAATTTAAATCTGTGTGCAATCTGTTGGACTAACAGACAACAAATATAATTTTTTAGATGGTGAGTTGCACTACATCCGATATAAGGGCACAGCAAAACAAATCCAGGTCAAAGTCGTGCGCAGCGCTGAAGAGGCTGACGAGCTGTTCCTTCAGTTTCACGCAAGCAAATCAGGAGCACACTTTGGGCAGCTAAAAACCAGGGCTTCCATCTCACAGAGATATTATTGGCCAGGAATGTCTACGGACATTGAAAAATGGGTATGTTCTTTTGATGATTTTACAGAATCATAAAATGAATTTCACAGTTTAACGTCTTAAACTCTCATCTTATTGCTCTTACAGGTGTCCCAATGCACTGTATGCCAGAAAAATAAAACGAAAATTAAGTCTGAGGTACAGTACAAACCGATCAAAGTAAGTTTTGTGCTATTAATCTTTATTTCATACATATTGCCCTTACACCATGGCCTGTCTGAAATTTGAATAAAAATGTTACTGTACAAAGTATATTTAAATTAAAAAACTACACAAAAAAATTATAACAAAGGGTACACGAGAGACTAACATACATCATAACATTTCTGTTACACACAGACTTCATAAGTTCCCCCTCAGAAATCCCTACACCCAAAGCCCCCATCCACCCTCCCCTGCCACAACAACATTGCAAAGTCAAACTTCTTTTTAGTGATATGTGATCTATACAGCTTTTCATAAAAATTGAAGGCAATACAGTAACTTGATGGTGATCCAAAATGGCACAATGTCATTTCAAAGTACTGTACATGTTCTTTCAGTCTGGATATGTTATAATCTAAATACAAGTTTTCATTGTTTATAGAAGTGACTTTCATTCAAATTATTTATTTCAACAGACAAAATGTCCATTTGAACTTGTTGGGATGGACCTCATTGGGAAACTGGTCATGACAGAACAAAAAAATCAATACATCCTTGTTATAATTGATTACTGCACAAGGTGGCCAATGGCATACCCGTTGAAGTCCAAATCAGCAGTGGAGGTAACACAAGCCATGTTAGACTATTTCTACGTATTTGGGATGCCAATACGCATACTCACAGATCAGGGAAAGGAATTTGTAAACTATGTAAGTATTTATACTTTAGTTATTCGTGAACTTTAATTTCTTATATTTGGAAAAACTGTATCTTGCTCAACTCAGCTACACTTTGGGTATTTGCATATACTGCTTTAATGTATTGTCTACCCACCAGTTCCTGGATTGTCATTTGTTCTTGTGATATTATAGATAAACACAGATGTCTGCAATGCATTAGGAATCAAAAGAAGCCTTTGTGCACCTTACCACCCTCAAACAAATGGATTGGTGGAACGATTGAATGGCACCATACAAAGGTAAATATTATCACATCTGATTTGCATGTCTTTATAAACCTGGGGTGTCGTTTTATTTGTAAAAACTGTTTTGTTACTTTTGGTAAGAAATGAACACTTTGAGGGTAAAAAACATGTTCTATATTGTCTATATATAAAAAAACCTAAGTCTGGTCCACTATAAATTCAGAAAACAAAACAAAAAAAACATGCAAATAAAATGTATAAATGTTTCGTCTTTCGTAACAAACAGTTTTTCAGTCTAAGATGCTATATTCATCTAAGTCTTAAAACTTGCACCCTCTCACAGTGGATCAACATAGAGACTTGTGGGGCTCCACATGTGATTCTGCAGAGATTTGATTGTGTGTTATCCATCTGTACAAATTGCCTTCTAACATCCAAGTACAAATGCACTGCAGCGCTGGTCCTCTAATACCATATTTGCTCAACTTCTAAAGGACAATGGTGTGATCGACTATGTCTAAATCTTATTTTAAATCAACAAATACACTTACACTATGTTGTTTTTGATTGACAGCTGTGGAGATTAGTTCTGTTAATTCCATAAGAGCCATGGATGTAGTTTTTTTTTATATAAACCCATATCAGAGTCAGACTTAGAGAATGTTTATTGTCATACGCATCACATGTTTAACATGTGATGAAATGAGATGATGTACACTCAGTCCCAGTAACATCCAGCAATACAATGTAAGCGAAAAACAGCAAAAACATAATAAAAGAACTCAGAAAAACATAAACAATAAATACACTAAGCACTCATATCATAGAAAAACATTACTCCCAACAACAGCACGAACATGAGTCTGAATGAGCAGATGGGCATGGATGAACACAGCAACATGATTCAGATCAGCAGCAAAATGAAACATATCAGCAGCAACATGAAAAATATCAGTAGCAACATGAAAAATATCAGTAGCAACATGAAACACATCAGCAGCAAAATTACACGGATCAGCAACAACACAATGTGCTATTTCGCAGTGATTATTCTGGGTATTTATTCATGAGTCTAACAGCATCATAGTATAAGCTGTTCCTCAGTCTAGTGGTTCTACACTTAATGCTCCTCAACCTCCTTCCTGAGGTTATAGGACAAAAATAGTGTGTGCCTGGAGAGTGGGGTCCTTCAAGTTGCAGGTGGCCCTCTTCCTAAATCTGGAGGTGTATATGTCTTTCCAAAAAAGCTAAGTCTGGTCCTCTGGACATTCAAAAAACAAAAACAAAAAAAGCAACAAAAAAATGTAGAAACGTTTCGTCTTTCGTCCGAAAGACTTCCTCAGTCTGAGAAGCTGTATTCAGCTCAGTCTTATAAATAGCACCCTCCCACAGTGGATCAACCAGTGGGCTGATGACAGCCGAAACCAGCTGCTCACATGATCAAGGAGGACCATCAGCATGACGATGGATCATTAGCACCCTGATGGTTGTTTGCTATTCACAGAGGGCTGAGTGATACTAGCAATAACAGCATTGTAAGAGGGGGACAGTTGAACCCGGAGGCCTCCACCTGCTTTACTCCTCTCTCAAACCATCGTCCTCTCTATGAAGGATGTGAACATCTTCATCCATGAAAGAGTGACCGCTGACCTTGAGATGAGTGTAGACCGTGAAGAGTTATGACACTGTTTTATACACCTTTTACTGATTTCATATGCTCAGGAAATGTTACTGTTTGATTAAACTATTCTCTCTGGACTTTAGACAAACACGAATTACATGGTTTACTATTTCATTCAGCTTAGGAGCCCAAATTTTCATATAACCATAAACTAAATCAAGTAGTTTCTTTTCATCCAGTGCAGGTAATACATTTACTACTTCTGTTTGACACGTAACATTACAGATACACTCTGTGAAACAACGTATGACACTAATTATAACTTTAAGAGAACACAACATGAATTGAATCTTCATACATATTAGAGCTCACATATAGAGACACATTTACATATTAGATTAATGACACACACACAGCTAGGAATCATTAGCGATCAATTAGTGTAGTTGCCCACAGTCTGCTAAAATTCTACTAATAACACAGCAAACTAAGAGTTTTCAAACTGCACAAGACTAGGTCAGTGCAGCAACCTTGAACACCATGGTAACGAGCTAGAAGCAGACAGTCTAATCTTGAAACATCAAATTGGAACACGACAAGATGCAAATATCAGAAGAACACACTATCACAGGGTTGAGCACTTTTGAGGGAACACCACAGAGGAAGGTTCTGTATTTCTGCTCCCATTTATATGCATATAAATGTATTTTATGTCTGTACTCTGATTAAATTGTAACCCTTATGCCTGTCATAATAAATTCTTTTTTATACGAATACTCTCTCTCTCCTTGGAGCACGTCTATAAGAGTTCAGGACTCTTCAACCGCAGAGTCCTGATGATGTTGATCTTCTGTGCTGGGCCATCCTTTTGGCCAGTGGCTGTTTAGTTTCCCCGATATAAGACTGATCACAGCCCTCCTGACACTGAACAGCATACACAATATTACTCTGTTTGTGCCAGGGGACTGGATCTTTGGGATGAACCAGTCTTTAATGTATTTTGGGGTTTAAAAGCCACTGGGACGTTGTGTTTAGAAAATAAACGTCTCAATGTCTCTGAAACTCCTGCAACATACGGAATGACCACTGGTCTGGGTCTGGGTTCCTTCTTTTCACCTGATGGCTGGCTGGAGTCCTGTTTGGGTTTCTTCTCTGCTTTCAGGAAGGCCCAGTTAGGATATCCACATTTCTCTAGAGCCTGTTTTGTGTGTGATTTCTCCTTCTGTCTGGCTGCTGAGTTAGTGGGGATGCTGTCTGCTCTGTGGTACAGAGTCTGTGGTGTAGATGTCTGTCATAGTGGGGAGACTGACTCCAACATCTTATGTGCAGCCTTCAATACTCTCTGCAGAGCTTTTGTTTCTGCAGCTGTGCAGCCTCCATAACACACGTTGATGCTGGAGCACAGGAGCCACTGGGACATTGTGCCTTTTACTGGCAATCCCAGGATATTTAAACTAGTACAATATTCACCACAGGTCTCCAAATGGAATTTGTATATGGCAAGCCCTTTTAACATTAAATCGTGAAGTCTGACTATCCGTAATTACATTCTAGATATCTAAAATGGAGTTTTGACTAGTCACAATTACATTTTGACTAGTCAGAATGTTAATTTAAGATATCTGTATTTACATTCTGACTAGTCATAATAGCAATTCAAGATATCTTAAAATGAATTTTGACTAGTCAAAATATAATTAAAGATATCTTAAATGACGTCACCCGATTCGTCATTTAAAGTGTCAGACATCCATAATGACAATTCAAGATATCTCAAACGTAATTATGACTAGTCATAATGACGTTTTTAGATATCTTTATTAAGAAATTACGCGTAGGACCCGCGGCTGCCACTTAGCTGTTCAAACAGATGCCTGCACAATTTTGGGTGGCTGCAGTGGCGCTAGCTGTTCTGGACTAAATTGTCAGAAAATGTCACAAGTGTTAGCATTAGACAGTGAGGAAAATGGCTCAGTTTCATCTGTTGTTTTTGTTCAGTTCCTGGTTGTTCTTGAGGGGCAAGAAAACAACCTTATCTGTCCTACCATGCTTTACTACAGCCTGCTGGAGTCACTGTGTCTTACCTGAGCAGATTGGCTGGGGGAGTCCAGAGGACATGACTTAATTAACTTCTTTAGATTTTCCTACCTGGATTATTGAGCATGCATCAGGAAAACATATTTATTTCTGTTTACTTAATTTCATATTTATGTTCCAGGTTGAAGGCAGTCCAGTCTTGTGTAGGTTCTGTTCCACTCGTGTCTCGTGCATCATCATCACAGCTTGTGGGTGAATTTCTGCTCGTTACATTGAACCATCATTAAATCTTTTAGTTGACTGACCACTGGAAATTTAAGAATCATTATTGCCTCCATTAGAATTAGTTTTTAACTTAGTGTTAATAAAATTTATATTGTATGTTGGAACAGTCTCCTGTTTACTTGTAAACAAACCCAAGTGCCTTTTCTGTGCATAAATTATGTCCTTGGGTGAAAATCCTAAGGTGCCGTTTAAGTAAGTTTATAAAATAAAAAATAACATCCAAGCTTGTCACATGTATGTAAACTGTTCTAGTGTTATGTACTTTATTATTTAAAAGTTTTGAATTATTTTAGAACATTCTTCAATTAAAACACACTTGAGCAGTATACGTTTTTTTATTATTTGTGGATTGATTGAGTTGAATTGCAAGGAAAACAAGTATAATTTACAACATCTAGTAAGAACAAAAAAAACTTTATAACTATTTAAGTTAACCCAACATTATCTTAAAGTTGAGAATGAACTTTCTGCTATTTAAGTTAACAATTTATAACTGTACACTATAAACTTATAGTGGATTATAGATATATTTCCCAAATTATGGAATTTCATTTTAAAGAAATTAGCACGGTTTTGTATTTTTCATGAGTAACAACTATTTACAGTATTAAATTAAAGTATTTACAGTGATTCACACAGCTTGAGACTGAATATTAGAAATACAAAGGAACAAAAAGGTGATTTGTACATTTTATGATACTGCATTGATATAAACACATTGAAAGTAAAACATGTCCAGTTTAGACTTCATCTGATCAATCAATTCATCACGCCATACCCGTTCAACAGTTATATTTTAGTCTACCCCCTGACCATCTGAGCTGCCAGTGCTGTGGCAGCAGACTCCTCCTCTGTAAGCAACACAGAAACAGCTGGCAGTAAGCCTTGGTTGTCGAAGCTGTACCCCTGCAGAACATCTGGACTGCTCCTTCGTTCTGGCCTGTATTTCATGTGACACTTGCAGAGACTGAAGATGCAGCTGACTGAGTGTGGGCACAAAACACATGTTGGGAAGACTATACATCATCGAAGGAAGAGCAGGGAAGTCTGGAGCCATGTGGTGCAGAATGATGCTACACAGGACTTCTCAGTTGGGCACTGGTAAGACACCAGTCCACCCTGTGGCACAGGCCCACATCTGGATGGTACCAGCTCCAACGTTGACAGACCATCTAGGACAGGAGCAATAAATGGTTGAGACTCCAGTCGGTGTAGTTTTCCTCCTGATGTCAGGATTTCGGGGTCTGGACGTGGTCCTGCAAACACACGAGTGGCATAATCACAATAAGTTTTGACAAAAGAAACAGGCATAAAAACATTAACACAAAGGTTATACCCAGATGCGGCTCCAGGGGGGAGTTAGGGTGTGCTATAGCCCCCCACCGGCCCATTCATGACGCGGCCCATCGGGATTTCTCTCGAACCTCCCGATGGCCACCCCGCCCTTGCCCCGAGGTTGTTAGACTCATGAACCCCTAGTCTGAATTATCACTGTGAAAACAAAACACTGTAAAACCATTTGGTTATGTGCTGCTGATCTCATGCTGCTGATCTATTTCATGTTTCTGTGTTCACTCGTCCTCATCTGCTCACGCAGACTCATGTTCGTGCTGCTATTGTTTGGCGCATTGTTTCGTACAGTATACTAGTAGTGCTTAGTGTATTTTTAGTTTAGTGTATTTCTTATTTCATGTCTCGGATCTTTTTTACTGTTTTTCTTTACAATTTGTATTTTTGTTGGATGTAACTGGGACCCTGTCCATAGTTTCGTTCCACCTTATGTACCACATGTGATGTGAATGACACACATTGACCTTGAGAACTGAAAGAACAAATTATCCTTCATAGCATCCTCAGTAAAATGCTTAGCCCCCCCCCTTAGCACCTGCAGAAAAATATCTCTGGAGCCGCCCCTGGTTATACCTGTGTAAGCTCTGTAAAGCGTGGAGTGCAGACATCTTTTCCCCACCGTTCTGGGCTTTCGCACCACCTCGCTGGCAGGTTCAGGATGGATCACCTTACAACATAAAAATATGTCAAATAAACTTTTTTAAAAATATGAAGGGACAGTGAGCAATTTGGTAGGACACTGTGAGTCAGATTTGTGAGAGTTACGATTTTTACATAACTTCTAAATACATGTACTAATTGATAGTGGTTGAGCCTGCATTTTTTTTCATTACCTACAAAAACAAACTATTCCAAACAAGTTAGGAGATAAAAATATATTTGGCACAAGTAATGTTGAAATTATGACAAATTTCACATGGCACTAATAATATACAGGTGGGAAATTTATTACAATTATTGTTATTATGAGAATCATAATCATCATATACTAAATTATATAACAGAAAAGAATGTGTTCCACTCTTATTTTATTTACCTTTGTTCTTGGTCTGTGACATCTTTGTAAATCTCTTGTGCAGGCCAGAGCAGGAAGACCAGTTAGGCAGCTGGTGCTGGGATAATCCAACAAATCAGCCTTTTCTTTTTCACACCCAGTGAGATCTAAAATAGATCATAACTGTTTTTAGCACATATATATATAAATTAATACTTCTTATAACATATTTAGCTTAAAAAAATAATAGATTGTATAATTGATTGATTCACTCAACACATCACTTACATACATACATACCGTATATATATATATAAATTATATATATATCTATATATATATATATATATATATATATATATGAACAAACACACACACACACAGCACGCTATATACACACTTTATAGATGCATAAACATATTTTTGGCACTAATGGAACCTCGTAAAAAATACAATATACATTTTTATACCATCTGTCTCAAATATTCCAAATAATTTATTACATTAAATTAGGCTTTTTTACGCTGTTCATTTGTTATTCGTTGCAGCTGAAGCTAGCGGTTAGCTCGCTAAGCTAAGCTACGTTTTTTTTCTTACCATGATAGCTGTGGATGTTTTCTTCATGGAAGAAATATCATGAGATCAACGCTGCGAGTTCCTCCTCACCAGCAAAAAAAAAAAAGGCTGCTGGCAAATTAAACAAGATGTTGAAAAGAGAGACATTTCTATTTAGTGCACACAAGAAGTGTCTTCTGTTAAAAACACAGGCGTGTGTTGGGCAGACCTTATGGGTCCTCCTGGCAAGATTTAGCAGACCTATTTCCGCCTGCGTAAAACTGTGACATATTTGACTAGTCAAAATGATAATTCAAGATATCTCGTACGTCATTCTGACTAGTCAAAATGTGAATTCCAGATATCTTAAATAGAAACGCCGTCCACATGATAAAATATTTAAGATATCTTGAATTCATTTAAAGATATCTTAAAAGGAATTTTGACTAGTCATAAATACAGTTCTAGATATCTGAAATTGATTTATGACTAGTCATATTAGTTATTTAAGATATCTTGAATTACATTTTGACTAGTCATAAATACATTTTGACTAGTCATAAATACATTTAAGATATCTTAAATGATGACGTAATTAAAGATATCTGTAATTGTAATTATGACTAGTCAGAACTAAGATCGAGATATCTTGAAAGCTAATTATGACTAGTCAAAATTAAATTAGAGATATCTAGAATTGTATTTACGACTAGTCAAAATTCATTTCAAGATATCTTAAATTGAAGCCTCCATTCAACTCAATGGAAAATCTGACGTCATTTTGACTAGTCAGAATGTAATTAGAGATATCTCAAATAGGAATTTTGACTAGTCAGAATGTAATTCAAGATATCTTAAATAGCTATTATGACTAGTCATAATTCAATTTCAGATATCTGGAATTGAAGTGCCCTGAATCCGATTTAATGTTAAAAGGGCTTGCCATAGTAGGCGACCCTCAGTCAGATCAGCACCACGGTCAGCGCCCATGACGTCAGATCAGCACCACGGTCAGCGCCCATGACGTCAGATCAGCACCACGGTCAGCGCCCATGACGTCACCCTGCAACTAACATAAAAACTGGTGTAATGATTAGTTTGAGCCAATTACCCTTTATTTTATAAATAAGGCTTCTTTTTTTTTAAACTGCAAGTCTATCATATTGTTATGATTGTATTAAACCATTAAACGTATTAATGGATGCATAGAGTCACACTAAGCTCAGTTAAATATAAAGAAATGCAAAGTAGGACTTATTTTCTGTGGTGTAATAAAGATCAGGTCAATTCACTTATCTCCATAACAACAGTAGATTTAGATTTAAACGCACGCTGGTTGTTTTAATGATGCAATGCTGCCCTCTACAGGCAAGTGAACTGCAGTAACCCGACACACCTGCAGGCTCGTTTCCTCCACTTGCTTCCTCGTTTTCTGTAGTTTTCTCATCCTGATCAGTGGTGGAGAAAGTGCTCAAACACTGTACTTAAGTAAAACTACAAATAAACAGACAAAAATGTACTCTAGTAAAAGTAGAAGTACCATACAGTATTAATGTTTTTACTTGAGTAAAAGTAAATAAGTACTTGCTTTTAAAAATACAGGTAGTCCCCGACTTACGAGTGCTCTTACTTACGAGGTTCCGGACTTACAAGCTGGTGAACGAGCAGTACATTTGTAAAGAACATACAGTTTTTAGATGAAAGTGTGTTAGCTAACTGTTTGGAAACAAGTTTCTGAGCATGTTTATGAACTAGTATGAACAGTTGTGATGAAAAACGAGTGTTCGTAGTAGCGCTAGCATAAATTTTCCGACTTACAACCGAAAATCCGGACTTACGAGAACACGTGTTTCGTGTTCCGACGTACGAGATTTCGTCTTACGTGATAGTCGTAGGAACGGAACTCGCTCGTAAGTCGGGGACTACCTGTAAAAGTATTAAAGTAAAAGTACTTGCTGAATGTATTACCTAATGCAATGGTCTACATACTGTATCATTAAGTGTGTGTACTGTAAGCATATTTTCTGTAATACATTAATAGCGTCAAGTCATTTTAATGAACAATGCTGCAGATAGTGCATGTTTTTATTGTGTTTACTCTGTGACACAGTTCACACTTGGACGTGTGACTCTGTGCATCAGAATTTCAGGGATGCATGCCAAGTTAAATGTCATTAAGCAAAATAAGAAAGAGGAATGATTATGCCTTTGAAAGTTTTTATTTAACACAAAGTAAAACCAATGTGTCATTTTAACTGCAGTAAACACATTTAAGTAAAAGTTGTCTGCCTGAAAAAAGGAGCATTAGACCTAACAAAGGAACATCTGATCATTTCAACTGCAGTTTGTCATCAACTCTAGTTAAAATACTGTCTAGTCAACCTTGTAATGGGTCAATAGTGAACAATATTTTAACTTCCTGACACCATTTTCAAAACTTGGACCTGAGTGTTGAGACATTTGGAGACATCTCTTGTCTCCTAACATCCCATGAACTGACACATTTTAATATTGCAGCAAGAATTTATTGTTCAAGTTCAGAAGAAGTTGGTTTTCAAAGCTTTTTGAGTCCAGTCTTACTCTTTTGGGAGAGAAAATCTGTCCTGCTGTACTAACAGTCTTTCAATAATATTTCAATAATATTTCAATAATATTTCAATAAGGCCATGGGTGGTGTGTATCTTCTGGCTGAATCTCTGTAGTAGAATCCATTGTGGGTTTGTTAGTGGTGCTGTGGGTGCTCCCAGCTCAATGACGGACGTATTTACTAGAATATGCATCATTGGTCCAGCTCTTCTTGAAGGCGGGTCTAATGTTACCTGTCCACTTTGCAGTGATTCAATGGACCAACTCCCCTCTCGACATCAGTTACTTTCAAACTAACGACAAATCAAAAAGCTGCAACGTGAATGTAACTTGTAACTCAACACATTATAGAAATGTAGTGTAGTAGAAAGTACAGATACTTCATGTAAAATGTAGTGGAGTAAAAGTACCCACATTTAATTCTACTTAAGTAAAGTACAGATACATGAAAAATGTACTTAAGTACAGTAACAAAGTATTTGTACTTAGTTACATCCCACCACTGATCCTGATGCACTTTTCTGTGTGCTGGTGAAGATTCTCAGTCGTCCAGAACATGATAAAATCAGAACAAGCGCTCAATACAAAAACAACTGGACTTTATTCGTTGCAGAAAACGTTTCACCCTTTATCCAAAGGACTTTTTCAATTGTTTTTGTATTGAGCGCTTGTTCTGATTTTCTGTGTGTGGTTTATCAGATGGGTTGTTACTTTTAATTTTGCACATCATGTGCCATTTAGTCAAGTCAAGTCAAGTCAATTTTATTTCTATAGCACAGTTAAAACAGATAAACTGTTATCAAGGTGCTTCACACACACAACCTAAAGGAGGTTTAAAAATTTACAGGAACCGTAACACACATCACACATTTAGCTTTGTTATATTTTGTGAAATATTCTAGTTCGTCAGCTAATACTGCGCAAGACTTTCATTTTGTGTCTAAAAGTATGGTGACAAGTCGCATCAATGTCAAAGAAATATTAAGATAAATGTAGATATAAATATTCACTCTATATGCACCCTATATGAATATATAGTAATATAGTATATGCTAAATTTTGGAATTTGTGGTTTAAATTGAACAAGGAAATTAACCTCAAATAACATCTCATAACACATCACAAATGATTAAAACAACTACAATGCAAACTATAAAGTTTCTTATATTGTTGTCATGTTTAGCTGCACACATGCACCAGTGTGCACTGAGAGAGGCACACAGACAGGTGAGGAGCATTAAATGTGTGAACTCTATAAAGGTTACTTCAATCTCACTGAGAAATTACAGTACAAGCCTCTAAGATCTATTGAGCTCCTAACCTACTGTATTTAAATTGTTTAATTTATTAAACACATGCGTAAAGTTGGAAATGTCTCAGACTCAGAGGTGCTCTGCCAGCAGATCAGCGTTCCTCGGTTAATTCAGTGACACCCAACAAAACACACTGTTGGCACGTGTGTAACGAACATGTTTTTACACGCGTCTCTGACTCACAGTCAAATTCCTCATTTTGCTGCAAGTTTTTTTAACGTGCAGAGACGAGAATCCCTTTCCTCATTTTGTGCACGCCGGCTTTCAGTAAGCACTCTTTGGTGCACGAGGCCCCAGCTGTTTTATTGTTGTTAGGTCTGAATATTTGAGTTGTAGTCCTGGATGTTTAACCCCAGATCTTAAAATTATATCAAACAAGCGCCTAACATAATTAAAATACTATATTTGTATTAAAAAAAACATAAGGAAACATATGAAAGCGTCATAAGGAAACACATTTTGTATTTTACACAAGCTGCATCTACTTCAATAGACCAACGCTGCTGAGAGTCTGAGCACAATTTACACATCAATGTAAACCATGACGCCTACCCGGTGTTTTAATGTACTGGAGTACATCTTTGAAGATGGTTTATCACCGTCATACAACCTGTATTTGACTGAGTGTATCCGATGTTCACTATTAAACAAAGGTCAGTTGTGTTTAAGGGTTTGTGCATAATTTAATGCAGACTTGCATGCATGGGAAGCCTCAACAGGTGCACGAAGCCACGAATGCAAACTTGAAGTGAGGTAACCATTTTGTAACCAACATGAATGAAATGTTAACCAGTGGGTACGAAATGGGGGTATGGTATGGCTTAGTGAAGAAATGACAAGCACCCCATTTTAAAACATTTTCAAATTATGATTAGTCATGCCATGATACGTATTACTGGTTTATTTGCAACAAAAGTATGTTCTCCCTGTTTTTCTGTCTCTGTTTATCAGGTGTTTCCACAGAGACCAGACATGTGCAAACACTGGAAGGGTCAGCTGAATAAAGATACATCTCTTAGGTGCTGTGCCACAGTTTCTTTTGGTTATAACTAATTATTTTTTTATGAATGTGACTATATTAATTTACTGTATAGTTCTGTTGTTTTTTTATGTTTGCCACCTTTTATTTTGTTCAGTTTATTCAGAAAACGTGACTTTGGGAACCAATCTTATTGGTAAAACATATATATACTGTGAACTTGTATCATCTAGTGTATTTTTTTGAAGATGAAACTGATAAAAAAAAACATTAACTCTCCCAAACAAAATAAAAAAATGTTTAGAATCACAGTAAAATATGAGTTTGAGAAGACAGCACTGTTGTTTGTTTCACTGTTTTACTTTCTATGACTATTTAAAGCTTCTTCACCCATAAATTATGTTATAAAAATGTAATATCTCTGATAAAACACAAATATAAACTTTAGTATGTACAGTATTTAGTATGTAATTAAAAACCTAACACTACTCAAAATAATGTATATTCCTTTTCTACCTGACTACAATCATCCCAAATTTCAAAATAATGAAGTTACAGCCATTTTGATCACATCTTTAAAATATTGTTTGTTTGTTTGTTTGTTTGTTTGTTTCATTTCATTTCAATTAAAACAAGACATATTCAAAACAAATAAAATAAAATACCTATAAAATGAAAGGCAGCAGAAGAAGAATGAATTCTTATCATTTCTGCCCCTTCTTAACAATATCAATTCAAAACAATCAATTCAAACAATACATAATACAACAAACCACAAAACTTATCACAATTATTCATTATAATTCCTTAATATTAGCAAACTTAAATATATCTAATCAGCAATACATTCTTGATCTTTTTCTTGAATACAACTAATGATTTCTCCTTTTTTGTATCATTATCCAAACTACAGTATTCCATAAACCAATTCCCTTCATTAAAGTAGACCTACCCTTTAAACTTGTTCTATACCTCGTCCTTACAAAAATATCTGTTCCCTATAACAACTATTCCTTTTAACAAAATATACTTGTATGTTCAATGATAAATTTTGACTCTGATATTATGCATAATATCGTGATTTTTGCAGTAGCTCATATGATCTTAGTCTTTTCAGTGTGCAGTGTGAATTAGTGCCAGCTACTACCTCAACAAAGTGTTGTGAAAGGTCAATTAGCTGTGGCAGACATATTGAATTAGGGTATCTTCAAATGTTCTTGCAGATAAGCTTTTTCCATTTAGAAAGTTTATTTGAAATGCATCCAGAGGTTCGTGAGATATTTTGTTAACACGCAGGAAGAGTTGGTTGTTAATGACAATGTTTAAAACAGATCTTGTACCATCGGTTTGTGCTCAGAGCCACTACCCTGCCAAATGTGAGCTCAATGTCTGTGAAAATGGCTGAGTTACAGTCATTTTTGTGTTTTCTAAGGTCAGTTGGTTGTGCAGGCCATCTTATACTGGATTAAGTTTAAAAGACACACGTCAAACATTAATAAACACACACATATATACAGTACTGTACAGTATTCACTTACTAATCATAGTTTGCCCTTTCCTGATGGAGGACTGATCCACATAATGGCCACTAGGCGTCGCTGTTTCACAACATAAAGTCAACATCGGCCTTTAAAAAAAAAAAGCGTGCTCGTCTTTCGTGCTCGTCAAGATGCTCGAATTTGTTGAGAAAATAGTGGAAATTATTTCCAGAGTCATACAATTATAGGGGCTGTAAAACTTCTTCATTCTTTCTCACCGCTCAACAACCTGACTTCCGTCACATGTCCCACATGTCCCACCTGCAAGCGGCAGCTGCACTGACTCAAGCTGTGGGCGGGCCCTGAGCCCCGCTCAGCCAATCATAGCGCAGAACGCCAGCGGCGAGCTCACCTATTGGCTGAAAGCCGTGTTGCTCACAGCAGACGAGCCCAGAGGAGCAGCGGATCAACTGGCTGGCTGCGGCACAGAAATGAGGGGACCTCGACATCAAAATCGGGTGAGTAACTATTTTTGTTTTTGTTTTGTTTTTTCCCTCCCCCACACTGCTTCTGCCATTTTCCCTACATCTGATTCGGTCTTATTGTCATTCTCTAATGAACATTAATTTGAATCATACATGAAAATTCGCAGTTTTTCATTTAGCTATATGCAACATTTACAATCATAAATCCAGTATAATAATGCGGATGTCAGTATAACAGCTGGCAGCTTGAGCTCGAACCCCTGAAGGATATTAATATTAATATTCGCTGCCATCTTTATAGGCCAGCAGTCGTTGCAAGGTGACAGTAAACCCACTGGATTATGTTATGACACAAACACATGAGCTTAGGGAATGTGAGCATGTTATGCTTGTAAACAAGGGTGACAGTATCTCAGCGTGGAGCTCGTGCATGCATGTGTCGTCACCATGCGTGAGATGGCTGCAGCAGCTTGGATGATGTTGATGAACTGCGATTTTATGCACTTTTTGGGAAGCTTGACTGTGGATGGAGCTGAAACAGAGCTGGGTGTTGAGGAAAACTGCAGGCTGGACAGTGGCATGAAGAAATTATGGGATCAATGCGTTCTTTAATTTGCATCTAAAATTACTGGTATTATTATTATTATGTTTTATTAGTTTTATGATTTGGTTGACTATAATATTCTTTTAGTTTTGTACAAAGATCAGAACCTTACATTACCCTCAAATATCTATTTTTATGAAAAGGAAAAGTACCTACAATCTTAAAGGAACATATATTTTGTAATGCCACAGACAGCATAGAACTAGTTTAAAGGTTCAGTCTGCAGTTTCTGTAGAACATCAGCACTTAGAAAAAATTTCAACAAGCAAAGCATTCTGATCCCTCCCCCTCAGAGCCATATATGGCTCTGCCCCCTTGTGGTCTGTTGAAATTCAAATTCAAGCTCTGTTTTTATTGGCTGATTCAAATTCAAGCTCTGTTTTTATTGGCTGATTCAAATTCAAGCTCGGTTTTTATTGGCTGGTTACAAACTTTGTTTTTATTGGCTGGAAAATGGCGGGTCACTTTTTCTTTTTAGAAATGCTTATTTACCACCTGGAGAAGCAAGGGGACAATATTTTTTTTTTTTTTTTTCAGAGATTACCTCTCTAACATCAATCTAGTGACAGAGTGAAGAAATATGTTAAAAATATATTGTTAGAAAAGTTACATATAGCAGCTTTAAGGAGTAGGTCTACTTTAATCCAGGGAATACGTCTGTGGAATGGTTTGGAAAATGATACTAAAGCTGCAAAGTCAATGTCTATGTTTAATAAAAAGATTAAAACTAGATTTCTGAATAAATATTCACAAGTTGGTTTATATCCTAATTACTATACTGTATATGGTTTAGTGTGATGAGTTATTTATCATGTTATATTTTTTATATGTGATTGTTGTTTGAATTGAGTGTTTGAAAAAATTTTGTTTAAGAAGGGGCAGATATAATAAGATTTTTTTCTTCTTCTGCTTCATTTCATGTATTGTTTTGTTTCTCGTTGTTTTGTAAATAGTTTTCTTGTGATTTTTTAATCTGAAATTACGGAGCCCTTAAAGGGACATGGGGAGAAAAGAGAAAAAAAGAATCCTGAGAAACTAAGTCAGGATCCCGACTTAGTTTCTCAGGATCCCGACTTAGTTTCTCAGAGAAACTAAGTCAGGATCCCGACTTAGTTTCTCAGGATCCTGAGAAAGTTTCTCAGTGTGAAATCCTGAGAAAGTTTCTCAGGATCTTGAGAAAGTTTATCAGGATCCTGACTTAGTTTCTCAGAGAAACTAAGTCAGGATCCCGACTTAGTTTCTCAGGATCCCGACTTAGTTTCTCAGAGAAACTAAGTCAGGATCCAGACTTAGTTTCTCAGGATCCCGACTTAGTTTCTCAGAGAAACTAAGTCAGGATCCAGACTTAGTTTCTCAGGATCCCGACTTAGTTTCTCAGAGAAACTAAGTCAGGATCCAGACTTAGTTTCTCAGGATCCTGAGAAAGTTTCTCAGGATCCTGAGAAAGTTTCTCATGATCCTGAGAAAGTTTCTCAGGATCCTGACTTAGTTTCTCAGAGAAACTAAGTCAGGATCCCGACTTAGTTTCTCAGGATCCTGAGAAAGTTTCTCAGGATCCTGAGAAAGTTTCTCAGTGTGAAATCCTGAGAAAGTTTCTCAGGATCTTGAGAAAGTTTCTCAGGATCCTGAGAAAGTTTCTCAGTGTGAAATCCTGAGAAAGTTTCTCAGGATCTTGAGAAAGTTTATCAGGATCCTGACTTAGTTTCTCAGAGAAACTAAGTCAGGATCCCGACTTAGTTTCTCAGGATCCCAACTTAGTTTCTCAGAGAAACTAAGTCAGGATCCAGACTTAGTTTCTCAGGATCCCGACTTAGTTTCTCAGAGAAACTAAGTCAGGATCCAGACTTAGTTTCTCAGGATCCCGACTTAGTTTCTCAGAGAAACTAAGTCAGGATCCAGACTTAGTTTCTCAGGATCCTGAGAAAGTTTCTCAGGATCCTGAGAAAGTTTCTCATGATCCTGAGAAAGTTTCTCAGGATCCTGACTTAGTTTCTCAGAGAAACTAAGTCAGGATCCCCACTTAGTTTCTCAGGATCCTGAGAAAGTTTCTCAGGATCCTGACTTAGTTTCTCAGAGAAACTAAGTCAGGATCCCGACTTAGTTTCTCAGGATCCTGAGAAAGTTTCTCAGTGTGAAATCCTGAGAAAGTTTCTCAGGATCTTGAGAAAGTTTATCAGGATCCTGACTTAGTTTCTCAGAGAAACTAAGTCAGGATCCAGACTTAGTTTCTCAGGATCCCGACTTAGTTTCTCAGAGAAACTAAGTCAGGATCCCGACTTAGTTTCTCAGGATCCCGAGAAAGTTTCTCAGGATCCCGACTAGTTTCTCAGGATCCTGAGAAAATTTTTCAGGATCCCGACTAGTTTCTCAGGATCCTGAGAAAGTTTCTCATGATCCCGACTTAGTTTCTCAGGATTCTTTTTTTTTCTCTCCCCATGTCCCTTTAAGGGCTCCATATAAAATGACTAAATAATTTAAATTAAAAAAATTAGTAGTAGTAGTAGTAGTAGTAGTAGTAGTAGTAGTAGTAGTAGTAGTAGTAGTAGTAGTAGTAGGATTTTCTATTGAATAAAATATAACAATATTTGCTTAACTCAAATAAACATGTTCAATAAATCTTGTGCATTTCAAATAATATAAATTAAAGCTACACTGAGCTGGTTGTAGCAGCTGATGCTGAATCTTTATTGGTAATTCATTAAAGGATGTGCAAGCATGGCCGATTATTGATCTTTTTTAAAAAGTGGCCCATATTGGCTGATTAATCTGTTTAATCTATATCTAAAGTCTGTTCTGTTTTCTTTTGCAGCGTCAGGTGACGTACAGCTTGAGATTTCTCCCGGACCCGACTGACCGCTAGCATGGCGCCCATCATGGAGGGCACGCACACCGTCCTCCTTCTGTATGCACCCATCCGCGAGCTAAGCAACATCAGCCTCTACTTCCCCAAGAGGCGGACCCCGAGCTTCAAGTACAAGAGCCGCGCCTCTCGTTCAGCAAGCGCGGGTAATGACCGTGACTGGGAGAAGAAGAATCCTGCAGCGTCCAAACAAAGAGGCCAGTCTTCTGACTCCGCTGGGAAGTTGTGGAACTCGCAGCGGGCAGCTAAAGAAGCGGCTGAAGAGCTCTGCTGGCTGGCAGCTGAGCACCACCAGTTGCTGGTGGATCTGTTGTCGTTGTGTCGGAACTGCGCTCACAACGTCAGGATGGGCAACCAAGACGGAAAGCTCGAGGACTGCGTGGAAGGTCAGGAGGTTCACCCCGGAGGTCAGGGCCTCCGCAGCAGCGACTCTCTCCTGGAGCAGAGAGTTGCGTCCAAGATTAAAAAAGTAAAGAAGCTGGGAGGCAAGAAAGTTGACGACGCTGAGGATTTGTTGCAGAGTAAGATAAAGAAGAGTGCTGGTAAAAGACATTCGTTTGCAGAGCTGCCAGCAAAGAGCAAGCGATCTACAACTCATCAAGCAGAGAAAACCTCAAGAACTGCAGTCTGCACGTCTGAGAGCCCGGGGACTGGCTCCTGTGTCCGGGCTGTCAGTAATCCCACACTGCCCATAGATGAACCGTTGATTGTTCCGAAGAGCTGGGACTTCACGGAGCACAACCAGGCTTTTGACCCCGTCGTGGATTTCTGCAACGACTTCTCGGAGTGCGACGGCGAGCTCGGCTATGGGTCGTCCTCCTGCAGCCTGATGGAGGGCCTGAGCAGACGGCGAAGCGAAAGCAACCTGCGCCCTGTGAAAAGGTTTGACTCTCCGGTCGAGACGCCCTCCACGAACGGCTCAACGGTCAAGTCTGCTCAGCGGCTTTACGGCGAAATCAACCAAAGGAACGCGGGAGTCACGGTTGTGGCCAAAGTGCAGGAGGTGGAAGGGAAGCTTCTTCGTGTCGGTCGTGCAACTCAAATTCAGGAACATCCGGGACTTTGTGGAAGCAAACAGGAGAAAGGACCAAATGGGAACTACGTCAGTAAGAGCAGAACCTCCAAACGTTCCGAGGGGCTCCACCTTTCTCTGTCCCACAACACAGATCCTTCAGCGCCAGTCAGATTCCATACAAAGAGCCCCTCTTCGCCGTCCCTCGCCGGGGTCTTCAACACATCGTACCCGACGTCAAACAGCCTCCAGAGCATGTCCCCGGCGCTGTCCCCTTTGTCTGCCAAGCAAGTGAGCCCGCACCTCAACCACCGGATTGTCCTGCTTTCAGAGGAGGACGAAGACGTCGTCCGAGACCGCTCCAGAATCGCAGACGAAGCCCAAATCTTTTCCCAGGTCGTTGACAAGAACGGCAACAAGCGGACCATCACTCAGCTGGAGCTGAACGTCAACGGGCAGCCGAGCAACTCTAAGAGGAACTCAACCAGCAACTCCACAACAGCAGGTGAGTTGTTAGAAGGAACGCTGGTTCACCCTCTGGAGACTGGCCTTGATGTGAGTGTAGTTTGTAGTTTGTCAGAACATCTGCAGCGCTGATGCTGGATTTTCAAAGAACAACAAAAGAAAAGGGAAGGCTTGAACAAGACGCAGCAGATCAGGCGCTCGAGTCCTTTGATGAAACGTCACCACCTGCTGCACGATTTCACCGCGGGGAGTTTAACGTTGTCACTTCTGCTGCTTCGAGTGCGTTCTCTTTAAGGAGCTCGTCGTTGGTTTGCGACTCCCGCGGTTCTGGATTATACTTGTTAGCAGGCCACAAATTAAAAACTTCCCAACAGAGTTGTGCACCGGGCGAGCAGGTCCTGAGAATACTTTTGTTTGATGATCCGTGTTCCCCTCGCTTGGCGCTGCGGGGAAGGCAGAGATTAGCAGGAGTGTCCCAGATCAAAGGCTTAATGTCGACACAGAGTTTGACCCGACCCGAGTTCTCATGAGCACACGGAACTGAAGCTTTACCAGTTCTGAATTCCACTGGATCGGCTACTTTGTTTACTGGGAACCAAAAAATAATCCCATGACCCCCTCAGGCACAAAAAAACTGCAGGAAAAAAAGGATTAGCATGTCCTTATTTACATCCTTTTGTAATGTTGCGTTGCGCTCATAACTCTGACAAAGACGTGATGAATGGATTTGAACACTCACAGTGTACTCCACATAATCTTTGCAGAGCTACGATGTCATCAGAAGTCTGATTCAGAGACGTCAGTTTGGATTTTCATCCACCATCAGCCACCAGGCAGTTCTTTTTCCCAGCTTGTCTTTCACACACATGATCAGACCTTTCTGCTGACCTCTTGACCTTTAGATGACATTTTGGTCTGTCTTTAAATCATATACAGTTGTCCCTCAATACTGTACTTCACGGGGTTCACTATATCGTACATTTTCAAAATAAGATTGGACATGACACAATCGGCTGATTGATGGATGAGCCATGTTTATTTAAAATTATTTTGCACCGTGTGTGAAGCCCACAAGTGCAGCGTTTCTGCTGCAGCAGCTTTGTGAGGGGTTAACCCTTTGCTGTCCACATGCACCGATCGACTTTTGCCTTCCAACTTAAAATTAAAAGTACAGGGAGTCCTCGACTTACGAATGAGTTCCGGACCTAAGGACCGTTCGTAACCCAATTTTGACGTAAGTCTGAACCCATAGCACATGCGTTCGTAAGTCCGGATTTTCGTTCGTAAGTCGGAAAATGTATGCTAGCGCTGCGCCAAACACCCGTTTTTCAACACAAATGTACATACTGGTTCATAAACATGCACAGAACTTTGTTTACAAACGGTTAGCTAACACACTTTCATCTAAAAACACCTAAAAACACATACCAGTGCTGTATTTAATGTACAACTGTACTGTTCGTAAGTCCGTTCGTAAGTCCGTTCGTAAGTCCGAGTTGCCGTAAGTCGAAGGCGCCGTAAGTCGAGGACTCCCTGTATGTCACGTCGTAAAAGTCACCATAATCACAAAATATAAAAGTGTTCAAAGTTTTTATATATATATATATATATATATATATATATATATATATATATATATATATATATATCCATCCATCCATCCATCCATCTTCTTCCGCTTATCCGGGGTCGGGTCGCGGGGGTAGCAGCCTAAGTAGGGAGGCCCAGACTTCCCTCTCCCCAGCCACTTGGAGCAGCTCCTCCGGGGGAATCCCAAGGCGTTCCCAGGCCAGCCGAGAAACATAGTCCCTCCAGCGTGTCCTGGGTCTTCCTCTGGGTCTCCTCCCGGTGGGACGTGCCCGGAACACCTCACCAGGGAGGCGTCCAGGAGGCATCCTAACCAGATGCCCGAGCCACCTCAACTGGCTCCTCTCGATGTGGAGAAGCAGCGGCTCTACTCCGAGTCCCTCCCGGATGACTGAGCTTCTCACCCTATCTCTAAGGGAGAGTCCAGCCACCCTGCGGAGAAAACTCATTTCAGCCGCTTGTATCCGAGATCTTGTTCTTTCGGTCATAACCCAAAGCTCATGACCATAGATGAGGGTGGGAACGTAGATCGATCGGTAAATTGAGAGCTTTGCCTTTTGACTCAGCTCTCTCTTCACCACGACAGACCGGTACAGCGCCCGCTTCACTGCGGACGCTGCACCTATCCGCCTATCGATCTCACGCTCCAGTTTTCCCTCATTCGTGAACAAGATCCCGAGATACTTAAACTCCTCCACTTGGGGCAGGACCTC
>JBBPBX010016383.1:26590-48221 GCA_038048925.1 Garcialebias charrua
TAATTAAACTTTGATCAAATATACATTGGGTTAGCACTTTGAGATTTTTATTAATGAAAAGTGCAGTATAAATTGAAATTTTTATTATTATTATTATTATTATTATTATTATTATTATTATTATTATTATTATGTTTAAGACGGATAAACTTTAGGAATCAACCCGATCCAAGATGAGCACAAGCAAACACAAAAACAGCTCTGACAGCCAGTTTTACAAATGATAAGCAACACTTTGGTGTGGTCGTGGCTGAGATTGACCCCTGAGTTATACTCTGAGCGTTAATTAAGATCTGTGTTTAGAATGTTGCTGTCAACTAATGGAATCAACTGGGTCAGTTTGTTAGCAACCACTGGATGCATATTAATGAAACGTTTAGAAAGTAATCAACGGATGTACCTCTACCACTTATTGCCTTGTAGGGTCAACCTAATTCAAGATGGCCACCACAACCAACTGACATTAGAAACCCCAAAACTGGCTATATAGTACAGCCACTTTTTTTTAAATTAAATTTATTCATTTTAAAATACAAACAAAAAACAATCACAAATGTGACTATACAATATTAAGATATAAAATGAAGGTTGGCAGAATGAAGAGAAAATCTTATTATATCTGCCCCCTTTTTCAAACAGTCAAATCAAACAAAAACAAAAATTGACAAGTAACAGAATAAAAAATAACTCATATAATTATCGAATTACAAAATAACACGCGAAAAACTAATTCATATATATTTTTGTAATAATTTGGCTTTGACCAAATTCTTAAATGTAAATAATGATTTAGCATTTTTAATTACAGTATCCAAATCATTCCACAAACCAATTCCCTGAAGTGAGGTTGACCGACCCCTCGAATTGGTTCTATATTTAGGTTTAACAAAAATATCTGCTCCTTTTAGATTACAGTATAACAGCTTTGACGTTTAACAAAAAGTATTTTACACTTTATTTACAGATGTCACTAACTAAATTTTGGTGTGTTAGCTGGGAGTTGTTCCCAACACATACGTCATAAACAGCATTTAGGTGATGTAAATGATGTAGTTAGGCCTGTCACAATAACAAATTCTGCTGGGCGATTAATTGTCTCAGAAATGATTGAGATAAACGATAATATTGTTTGAAATTTGACAATAATTAGTAATTATTGTCAAAGTTAAGAAGAAATGTATAGGGTACATTTTTGTGTGTTGTAACTTTTTTGATCACCAGATGGCAGTATAAGACTGGACCAAAGGATGGATAGTGAGGGAGCGAGCAGCGTGTCTCTTTCAGAAAAATGTGAGGGAGGCCCCTTGACGTGACATGGGCTGTCTCTCTTTCCTTTACTTCGATTCTCAAAATGGCCGTTTGAGCTCTTTAGTATAGCATTTTTCACACAATGCTTTTAATTATTAAAAATAATAATAATTAAACACGTTCTCAGCTTCTTTTTGCAGAGAAAACTTTTATATAAAGGCACGGGTTTCAACCGTGAATTTCGGAGCTTTCGACAAGACAGAGGTTTTTTCCTCCGAGGTCGGCCTGTTAGCTTATCTCGTAGCTTAGCTTCCAGGCTTAGCTTCTTTTAACGATCCAAAAACGCGATTTTGGACGGTTAAAACAGATTTTAAAGAGTAAGGGCGGGGTCAGCGAAGAACACCGGAGTTGAGCCTTTTGTCATCCAGTGTCTTCAAAGAGAGACACGAAGAAACGATAAAGCTGATAAATGAAAATGAGGTCGATCATTTTCATTTATCGTGCGATTAATTGATTTGTTGTTTATCGTGACAGGCCTAGATGTAGTCATTCATAACAGTTCAGAATGATTAAAGACCAGGCATCGTATTGCAAAATCTCATTAAATTGCTTATACTGTAATGTTTTTTCATCCCCTCTTTGCTGAATCTAAGCTGTTTTTGTAAAAAGCCTTTTTGTTGCTCTGTAATTAACTACACTTTAGATGTTAACATGCATAAATGAACATCACAGGACTCAGCCGAAGGCGATGAGTGGGTTATGGTGAAGCTTGGCCCTTTATAGTTTCCAAACGTTGAATTAATTATCTCACAGGCTCTTTAATCAGGGCTTTTAATTTGAAGCTCCGGATTTAATTATGAGTGTAATCATAAAGGCAGGAAAGGTGAATTTAAAGTGATTCTCTTGTTTATTTTATTAGCTAAAGCTCATGTGCTCCATTTTCACACAGTGAATATGGTTCCTATGTGTTAATATTAATCATGCTGCCACTTCAGAGTATTTTAATGAGTGTATGCCCGAGTGCCATTCACAGCCATGTATGAGGCCTTCAAGGCTCCTAAATGTTTCCTAATGCTCACCAGTTTAAGATGACGGACCGCAAATCTTACCAGATTGATTATTAGAGAGCTACAAATGAACTACGGTAAATGAAAAAGTTGCATAAAAATGCTTTTAGTTTTGATTATTTTAGATTAGAAATTCTCTGAGTTCCCAAATACTACTGAGTTTAGAATAGCTTACTTTCTTTATACCTTCCTTAATTTCCTGCTTAGTATTTTCTGACATACGGCAGCCAACACCATAATTAGATGATCTCCAATGTTCTAGCAGCAAGCTCTCACTGCTAGCTGCCATTCAACTCAAAGTTCTCTACAAAGCAACATTGTTCCGAACACTGAAGACAACGGCCATTTTTCTTAAAATAATTAAGCCTGTTCCACTAAAACGTCCTCCAAGAGCCTGTCTCACTGTCGCTCTGAGCTGCATGCAGAGAAACGATGCACAAAGGTCCCTCACTTACAACGTTTAACAGATTTTATTCAATAAATAACTTTTCTTGGAAAACGTCAGCTATGTTGCATGCTTTTGGCTATTACCGGTACTCTACTATTTAACCTCACTAAGAGGAGGATGACTCGCTGAAGAGGGAAAAGCCAAAAGAAGAAGAAGTTATTATAGATTAATGCCCGGAAGGCCTCTGGTCCTGACAACATACCTAGTCGTGTGCTGAAGGACTGTGCAGGGGAACTCGCAGCGGTCTTCACGGACATCTTTAACATCTCACTGAGCCAGGCCATCGTCCCCACCTGTTTCAAAGCCACCACCATCATCCCTGTCCCAAAGAAGGCAACGCCCGCATGCCTCAATGACTATCGCCCAGTAGCACTCACCCCCATCCTGATGAAGTGCTTTGAACGGCTAGTCATGAAAAGCATCACATCTGTCCTCCCTGCCTCCCTGGATCCCTTCCAATTTGCATACCGACCTAATCGCTCAACCGACGATGCCATCTCCTCTGCCCTCCACACAGCTCTCACACATCTGGACACGAAGGACTCTTATGTTAGAATGCTGTTCATCGACTTCAGCTCGGCATTCAACACCATCATCCCCCAACAGCTCATCCATAAACTGGACAGTCTGGGGCTGAACACCTCAATGTGTAACTGGCTGCTAGACTTCCTGACCGGGAGACCACAGACAGTACGGATCGGGAGTAACACATCTAGCACCATCACATTGAACACAGGGGCCCCACAAGGATGTGTGCTGAGCCCCCTTCTATTCACCCTGCTAACACACGACTGCACACCATCGTACAGCTCCAACCACTTCATCAAGTTTGCGGACGACACAACAGTGGTAGGTCTCATCAGCAACAACGATGAGACGGACTACAGGAACGAGGTGAGCCGCTTGGCCTTGTGGTGCGGACACAACAATCTCACTCTCAACGTGGAGAAGACAAAGGAGATTGTCGTGGACTTCAGGAAGAGGGATGCACAACATGCCCCTCTGACCATCAACAGCACCGCAGTGGAGAGAGTGGACAGCACCAAGTTCCTGGGAGTGCACGTCTCGAAGGACCTGTCCTGGAGCAGGAACACTGCAGCACTGGCCAAGAAGGCTCACCAGCGCCTCTACTTTCTCCGCAAGCTGAAAAGGGCTGGAGCTTCAACCCCCATCATGTGCACCTTCTACAGGGGTGCCATAGAAAGTGTCCTGACCAGCTGCATCACGGTGTGGTTTGGTGCATGCACTGCATCATGCCGCAAGAGCCTCCAGCGCATCGTGAAAGCAGCTGAGAAGATCGTCGGCACCTCCTTGCCCTCACTGCAGGACTTACACAGCAAACGCCTCACTCGGAAAGCCCACTGCATGGCAGGTGATCCCACACACCCACTACACAGCCGCTTTAGACTGCTGCCATCAGGGAGGAGACTGAGGAGTCTCCAGGCTCGAACCAGCAGACTGAGAGACAGCTCTGTTCATCAGGCAGTCAGAATGCTAAACACTCTGCCTGCTCTGCCTCCCCTCCCATTTGAACTGCCTTAACACAAAAAACTTTCTCACACATTACCACTCAACACAAAGTTTTTAACACTGGACCCTGTGTCATCAAACGGGTTATTCACTAAACTCTCGGTCATGTACTCATTCAGTTTGCACTACTTCTCATATTTGCACTAATGTTTGTATTACATTACTGCCTATAGTCATACTACTGTTTACATTCACTGTTTACATTTATTAATACGGTTTACATTTATTACTACTGCTTTACATTTATTACTACTGTTTACATTTACACTACTTTTATCTACACTACTGCAGATACATATACAGCATTCTCTGACTAGCCTTATCTAAGGATGCCAAATGTGCCTTATGTGCCTCACTGCATATGCCACTTTGCCTCTATACCAACATCAACTACCTCATACATATACTGTGTACATTAACTTATATGCTGCTGTGCCACTCTTTGCAAATGTCAATGCTAGAACCTTCAGTTTATTTTATAGATATACTTTTTATACTTTTTATACTACTATGCAAAAACTCAGGACAGTATTACACTTTTATTATTTCATTTTATGCTTATGTTCATTGGGTGTTTGGTGTTTCAGGGGTGTTTGGTGTTTCAGTGTTGGTGTAAATTTTCATACTTTTATACTATTATGAAAAAACTCAGGACAGTGTTACACTTTTACTATTTTATGCTTATGTTTATTAAATGTTTTAGTGTTTAGTGTTTAGATGGTTACTGTTGCACCGAGGGACTGAGAGAAACGCAATTTCGGTCCTGTGTATGTCCTGTACATATTGCAGTTCTGACAATAAAGTTGACTTTGACTTTGACTTTGACTTTATCCAAATCTTCTGTTCTTTTTATTTCATGGCGTAAGGCCTGTCACAATAAACAATAAATCAATTAATTGCATGATACATTAAAATTATTGTCCTCATTTTCATTTATCGGCTTTATCGTTTCTTGTCTTTGTTTCTTCTCTCTTCGCTAAAAGCAGCTAAGTTGTGAAGCTAAACTACGAGCTAAGCTAACAGGCCGACCTCGGGAAAAAATGTATGTCTTGTCAAAGCTCCAAAATTCACGGTTCAAACCCATGCCTTCGTGTAAAAAGTTGTTTTTCTCTGCAAAAAGAAGCTGAGAAATTGTTTACTGATTTTTTATTTATTTATTAAAAGATTTATTTGAATAAATGCTATGCTAAAGAGCTCAAACCACACCGATCGTCCGCCATTTTGAGAACCAAAAGCAAGGAAGGAGACAGCCCACGTCACGTCAAGGGGCCTCCCTCTCATTTTTCTTAAAGAGATATGCTGCTCGCTCCCTCACTATCCATCCTTCGGTTCAAACAGTCTTATACTGTCATCCAGTGGCCCAAAAAAGGTACTACATACGAAACAAATTAACCAAAATTTTTTCTTCAATTTGACAATAATTACTAATTATTGTCAAATTTCAAACAATATTATTGTTTATCGCAATAATTTCTGAGACAATTAATCGCCGAGCAAAATTTGTTATCGTGACAGGCCTACATGGCGTGCAAGGTGAAATAAAGTGAACATTTCCTTCTATTTAAGTCCAAAACTGCATCTCAAATGAATAAAGACGTCTGCGTGCCTCATGTCAGGCTGTGTTTCTGCTTCAGGCTCTTTAGACAAGACGAAGTTAACGCGCTTCCTTTAGTTTCCACCTGCAGCTGCTGCACCATGAGCCTGAGCTCGACAGGTAAACCGGTGAACTGACAGCCTGACACGCTCCCCCTCAGCCAACAAGACTACTAAAAATTGTTGTAACCAAATAGAAGCAAGGAGACTGATTAAAAAACCTGCATCGTTCTTGGTTTATAAATTACGTCATTGATTTTTCTTTGTGCTTAAAAGTGATGGTGCAGGCTAAAGGCAGCCAAATGTACTTGGCATACTTTGTCTAATTTTGCCTTTGACTGATGAGTTTTTAAGATGTTAGAGAATAAAATGGGGTGCAGGCAGTTCTGTTTAGTTGTTTTTGAAGATGCAGTAAGTAATTTGGGCTCTCTGAGGATAGAGAACCATTAATTAGTAATTTTGAGTTCTATAATTTACATATAAGTTTGTTAATTTTGCTTTTTTTGCTAACCTTTTTATTTAACCATGCAAATCCTATTGAGATCACAAATCTCTTTTGCAAGGGAGGCCTGGACCTTAAGGCAGCCTGACATGCATGTTTTTAGTCTGTGAAGAAATTGGAGTACCCGGAGAAAACCCACGCAAGCATGAGAAGAACATGCAAACTCCACACAGAAAGACCCCAGGTCCAACCGGGGATTGAACCCAGAACCTTCTTGCTGTGAAGGCAACAGTGCTAACCACTGAGCCGTCGTGCTGCCAGGTCCTTTTGCTGGCCTGCAGTGATTCATTACTCGTATTAAAGGAAGATCAGAGTCTTTTATTACTGCTTGGAGAAAAGGAGATGGTTTTGAAGAATTATGTGTCTGCCCTTTATAGTTTAGAAAAAGCTCAATGTGAATGATGATCGGATTATAAAGTTGCAGGCAGACTGACCCACCAAAACCTACTCTGAAACATTTGATGGCCTATATAATTAATTAAAAACAGATATGTTTGTTAAAATTATAATCAAGATTCTCATCTCATTTCTCTGGCAGCTGCTTGTTTACATTTTCACTGTCAAATTACAGCACTGCTATTCATGTCCTGCAGATGTGCTCTTTTGGAAACACATCTATCTGTTGTAGATGTCTGAGAGACTCAAGTACTTTGTATAATCCCTTGGATTAAATTTAGTCTACTGGGAGTTGTTGCGTGTCTTTAATCAACAGTTCTTGGATTGATACAAACAGAAAAACGATCCTATCATTTTAAACATCACATTTTTTTATTTACTTTTAATGTACCATTTATGTTGTTTAGCGATTTAAATGACTTGAATTGAAAGGGGCTCATCTGATGTGCAACAGGATACTGTTCAATAAAATTTGTAGCTGCACAAATGTTCACTTGAGAAGCTTTTAGCTTTGCTCTCCAGCCACATGTCCTCTTTATGTCTATTGTATGTACCGTACTTTCCACCATATAGGTCGAATCAGTCCAAAAATGTCCTAATAAAGTGAAAAAAAACATAAATATGTCGCTTCGCTTAGAAGTTGCATCAGTTGGCTGCCAAATTTCGGCCACGGGAGCATGCATGGGAGGACTTTAACAAGAATTTAAAAAGACTAACATTTAAAAACAATTATTTGTTTGCTCGACGTTATAGAAAAGGTGTGTCTCAGTTGAACTTTTCCTTAATAAATGCACTTTAATGTCAAATCAGCTGTATTTCGCCTGGGCAGCGCAGAGAAATGCAGCTGATCTGACGTTTGCTCCAGGAGTTACGGAGCGAGCCGAAGGTGGCTTTGCATGGCAAGTCAAGTGCCTCATTAATAGCCACTTTTACCTATTAATGAGACACTTGGCTTGCCATAGTAGTCGAGGGCCCTCTAGTGGCTGAAAATGGACGTGTTCAATATTTTCTCTCTCAGAATGAATGAAATCATCAGATCTCAGCCAAAAATTAGGTTATAAATATGGGAAATGAACATGTATAAGTTGCAGGACTTGCAAATTTATACAAAAAGGTGCAACTCATATGGCAAAAAGTACGGTATGTTAGAAAGCTATACATTAAGTCAACAGGGAAATATTCACTGCAAATGCAGTGCCTTTACTTCCAAACACATTCAAGTTCTCCACCGTATATGTTACCACCTATCACATTGCAGCTTCGCCTCAATGTTCTTTCTCTGTCCAGATGGTGGCAGTGTGGACCACCTTAATTGTATTTATAGTTGCTGCACCAAGACTAATAACATACAGTATATTACAAAGTACATAGCTTTTGTGTTTGGAGCAGATGTACATACAGCTTGTGGTTATAAACAGTAAAAAAAAAAAAAAAAAAAAAAATTGTAAAGAGGGCTGTTCCTGATCTCTGGCATCTTTGCTTGGCTCTGACTTGAGCTTAACTCTGCATTTGGAACCAGCCCAGCCCACAGTCAGCAGTTTGCACTGTGGGGTCGTGCAGCACAGCATTATCATAATGAAAAGTATTAATCTAATCCCACCATTTTTCATGAATCAAACCCCCAAATAACTGCAAACCATCACGGCTGACTTGCATTGTGTGTTAGACTACTGAGGCTAAAATGCAAACTCTCATGCCTCAAACTGAAAGGGTTTTTGCAGAGACAAAAAGAGACGGATGATGCATTCCAAGTCTTTAGAAGTGTACACTATGCAGAAGTCTCATAATACAGTGTGTCCTCTTCAAGGAGACTGCACTCGGCATTGTTTAGCATTTCATTGAACTTTGCATGTAGTGGTTTATTTGGTGCATTTCCCAGTTTCCTTTTAACTTTTGATCTTTCAACTACACCAAAATTCTTTCCCTTCTTTTCCTTTCCTTTGTCCTCAGTGTCTGTTTCTCATGCCTCCTTTAAGACAGAGAATTCAAACGTTTAGGCATGCTGAACTAAACTTCCAAACATGTGACGGTCCTACCATGTGTTTTGTTCAGGGAGTTCAGTTCACCAGGAGCGCCTAAAAACTGCTATTTTAGGTATGTTTCTAGTAGGGGATCACAAAAAACAGTGGCTTTATGCAGAATGGTCAGGAGAGGGCACTCTCTCCTAATTTAAATTACATTTTAGCATACCTGCACTATCAGGGCCTTAAAGTAGCTAAAAAAATTTAGGCTTTTTCTTAGTAGTGATACTTTTTTTTTCTTCCTTTTATAGATGGCCTCCCTTCTCACCATTATGATTTTTTAAAATAGGATAGAAAGAAAGGAAAGAAGGAAAGTAAGACCACAAAATATAATAAATATACCGGTACACAAAGAGAGCACAATGCAAACACACCCCACCGCCGTCCGTAAACCTGCAAAGAACATAACAGAACAAAGCAACAAAATACATATGTATAAAAGACAGAATATGCATGGCTTTGCAGTAGATTTCTATACATATACAGTATACCTATACCTACATATAAATACATACATATACATGCATGTCACATACACATCTACATATCTACATACTATGCCTCATATGCATCCCTGCATCTATTTGTGTGTGGTTGTGAGCATGCATAAGTGTATAAGGCTTCTCTAATAGAACATTCAATAGTGACCGTGAAGCATCAGAGACCCAGTGACCTAGTTACTAGTGATACTAAGCAATGTATTGTTGTTTCTGTTACAGTGAAGATGGAATGGATTACTAAGTAGTAAAGCTTTATGCTGGTGAATAGTAAAGCTTTATTTTAAAAGCCATTGTTCTGCACCTGTATTTTCGTGAATGAGTGTGATGGTGTTGATGGTGGGAGAGAAAAAAATAGCAAAGTGCAGATAAAAATAGCTGCGTTCCCTTCAGCTTGTTGCTAAATGGGTTTCTGTGATTGCCTATCGATTTGAAGAGATTCAAGGATCAAGGTTCTTTATTGTCATTCGCATAACATGTGGTACATGAGGTGGAACAAAATTGTGTATTCAAGGTCCCAGTTGCACCCAAAAATAGCAAAAATACAAAGTATAAAAAGAAACAGTATACAAGGATCTAAGATATAAGCTAAACACTAATAATGTAAAATCATACGGTGTCTTGAACGATATATTAAACAGCAGCCTGAACATGAGCCTGTAGTGAGCAGATAATGCAGCAGCTTAAAGGCAAGCGATCAGCAGCATGGAGAATCAGCAGCACAGATAAGTCACATATCACCAGTTAAAGTGGCATTACATTTGGCTGTATGCTTTATTACTTTCTGCTCAGCAACATTGTGGAGCTTCAGTCGGTTCTGCTTATTTAGCTGAGATGGATGGACCAGACATGTTGTTTGGTCTTTTCTACCGTTAAGGCCTTTTGTAACCTGGTGTCCCTTCTTTCTTTGTGTAGAAGATTCCCTCCTGCGCCAGGATGATATTTGGATGCTGGATGGTGATGATACCCAGGAGGTCCTTTCCCGCATCCCACGTCCTGATCGCCTGGACTTCCTGCGCATCACGCCACCAGAGGATGACATCATTGGCGACACGCCTTACTACCCCAAGCTGGAGTGCACGGTGAGAGCCATCAGCAAAAACACTTAAAAACCAAAGTTGTACCTTTGGCTCCCTCCGTTCTTCATAAACCCCATGGGGATTACTCCACACTCAAGCTTTTCATCAGCTGATCATGAATTCTTTGAGATGGATCAACGGATCATGAATTCTAATCTGGAAACTTGGGTCTAAAGCCAAAACTGACCAAACACTTTCCATTCAAACATTCTATTAAAAATCCAGTGCTCTTTTTTCTTTTCACCTTTTTTTTTTCTATTAGATTATAATAGAAAATTGCAACACAAGATGCATGTAGTTGTGTTGCATAGTACATGTACTTTACTCTAAAGTACTTGGAAACATTTAGCTGATTTTAGGCTTTAAATCAGCTGAGGTGAGCCGCTCCAGATTCATGCTGTCTGTCCGAGGCCTTTGTTGTTGTGTCGGATGAGGTGAAATTATTTGGGTGTGGATTTAGGTGGCTGGTGTTTTTGTTCCTACAGAAGTTATGCATTGTTTTTAGCTGAACTGCCTACACTGTAAGCAGAGCACAAAGGGCATGCTGTACATGATTAGACTTTTTTGCATTGTTGTGAAAGTGACAGCTATTTTAGGCTTCGGCACAAATTCTTTGCCACCAGCTTCTTTTTTTTTTTTTTCATAACAGCTCTTCAAAGGTTCTCATGTGTTGGAAGAGTGGAATCCATTTAGCGATGAAGGCGATCTGTAACCTGTAAATGAATATCATCACACTTTAATTGATATGTATTTTTATTGAAGGCTCTGTTTGGACAATAAGAACATAATGCTATTTTTTAACCCATAAAACTGGTAAATATAATCTTTATTTCCTCAAATAATTTTAATTCTCATTGGTGCCTATCTCATATTTTCCATCCATATTTTTTCCATAATTGTATTTTTTAAAATTAAAAATAATTTAAATGTAAAAGCTTGTAAAACTCAACCCAAAAATCTTTCCAGAGCCTGACTTGAATCCCAGTGTTCCCAGTGGATGGTCCAGTTTAAAACGAGCTCAACCAGGAATGCTTTCATGAATGCTGCATGCTCTTTGGTTGCTAGGGGCAACAACACTTTTATCTGTCATTTTTATCAAAGATCGTAGCGGGTTTACAAACAAGGAAAAACTCTGAAACGACAGCAGACCACGTCACCTCATTTTCATTTGTCATTTTGTTGTTAGCGTTGTAGACAAGTGGTTCTTTTAAATCTCTAAACAAACTTCCAAACTTCATTTTATTGTTAAAGGCTTGTGCATGGAGGACCAGTTTCTAGATATTGTCAAGGTAGGTGGGTCATCTTGTAATTTTTACTAGTTTGGTTCAGCTGTGTTCTCTCCTAAAGCGTCTTATCACATATTAAGGACTTAGCATATTAGCTTGAATAGGAGGTCAGGCTCCCTAATCATTTCCCCTTCTAAAGACCAGTATGGAAGCGAGTGCTGCAATGCTGCTTTACTGGAATCCACACCTTTCTGTTGGACCCCAGGCAGACCCCCCCCACCCCCACTACCTTCTCCTCAATGTGATTGCTTTTACTTTTACAGCCTTTTAAAGGAAGTAAGCAGAGGTAATCAGATACCTGTAGTGCCTGCATTGCAGAACCCCTCCCTTCATGGGAGGAGTTCTGAAAGAAGGCGTCCTCAGATTGGGCAGAACTGTGAAATTCTTTTTTTTTTTTTTTTTACAATCTGTAGGGGATTTCTCACACACTAGCACACAAAGTTTCCCTGTAATCCTGGCTCACGCTAAAGCGCACAAACCTTTTTTTAACTTTGGATTCCAGACTGGCACAGAGAGAGAAACTTTGTGGATAGTGCTACTCGAACAGGCCAAAGGGTCGGAAAGGCTTTTATAAAAGACAGGTGGACTCTGTTCTGCGTTCCTGGTGAGATTACAGCAGGACAGGTTTCCAGCTGCTGAGCAGCTTGACTTCACTTGCTGTGTCATGGGAATCCTGGGTAAAGGGAGGAGACTAAACCATACCACCAACAATTTCCAGACTGGAGTTTTCGCCATGTGATATTTAAAACTTTCCACATCCAACCGGTTAACTTGTCAGACGAAGCACACAGGAGTGCGGGGAAGTTACCCATACAGAGAGGCCTTTTGTTCCCAGCCGGCCCTGGAGGTGGAATATAAACAAATTGGAAAACTAGAAGTGGGAAAATGTGTTTTTTACGACTTTTTCAGTGGATCCTGCCTGAAAATACTAGCTTGGCTTCTTTTGTTCTCAGCTAAAGGTCAAAACTAAACCGTGCAAACAATATTTTAGATGAGCTAAGGAAGCATCCCACTGGTTCCATCATGAATGCCTTCAGCAGTTTTTTCACACGGGATGGGACCACCTCTGTGGACGCTGATGCACCCATGCTGACGTCGTTTAAGGAGCTATCCAATGGAGAGACTGTAGAAAACGATGTGACTGCTTCCTGTGATCCGATTCAAAAGGCATCGGTGAAAACGTCTGCGAAACAAGCTACAGGGGAAGCTGAAGCCTCGGTCGACCCAGATCTCGTCCAGGTCTCAAGGGTGGAAACCTATAGCGATACAGAAAATGATGGGGAGGAGGCAGCGTGCGTTGGCACAAGCCCATCGGACAAGCTTGGCAAGTCTACATCATCGGAGAGAGACAGTAATGTCGATGAGCCTAAATTCCCTGTGTTTAGAACACACAATTTTAAAGAAAGATCACGCATAGAGGCTATTCTTTATTCCAGTAAATTTGGGAGTAGAGGGAGGTCTAGACCAGCTGAGAGCTCTTCAGCGTCCAAACAGGAAGACTTCTCTAAGTCCAAGGGGAGTACCACCACAGTGTCTGTAGCAGAAACATCACCAGCTGAAAAGAAACTGGATACTGGAGCAGATGAAGATGATGAATATACCGGCGTAGACTGTTCTCAGCCCGTTCCCTCAGTCATCTCTGGGGACCTAAATTTGGAGTCTTCAAGCAATAGTGATGTAATTTCTCCATCACAGCCAAAACAAATCAAAGAGAAGCATGAAGGAGGCGCTGAGGAAAGGCCTGAGGAGCCTCACTCCATCCAGATCTCCTCTTCTGTTTCTTCCAGTCCCAAAATTTCCAAGGTCTCAAGTCAGTCAGGATCTAATCCAAAGCAACAAGCTACTGGTTTAAAGCTTTCCGGATCTGGGATATCCACATCTCTGTCAGCTGGATGTGAAGGATCCCCTAAAAACAGCCGAACATGTATTGGCTCTGCTGCAAAGCCCACAGCAAGTCCAAAGATGCCAGAAAAGAGTTCAGCACCACCAGCTTCATCTACTCCTACCTCCACTGCTTCCTCCAATACATCCCCATCTAAGGGTGCACAGCTCTCTTCACCTCCTTCCTTCCAGATGCCCGCTCTCTTTAGTGGTTTGCGGGTAATGAAAAAGGGAGCAGTGGAGGAAAGCAGAGAGATCAAGCAGAGGGAGAAGGATGCTGACCTGGCCTTACTTAACCTCAAGAGGACCGTCAACAAAGCCAAGCTTTTTCCTGAGCAGAAGACAACCCCTCCAGTCAGAAAACCATCTGAGCCCCAATCTAGCCCTTCAGTGGGACAGCTCAACCAACGGCTCAGCCTAGACAACCATGATGATGCCAAAAAGTCACGTGACGAACAGGAAGGTGACATTGCACATGGCCAAAAAGGATCTGAGAATGGAGGGGATATTTCAGAGAAAAAAAGATCCTTATCGGAAACATCCACACCAGAGAAAAAGACAACTACAGACATGGCTTATGAAACCTTCAAGACCATTTTTGGTCCTAAGACCATCAAAAAAGAGAAGACAGAGGAAGTGGACCTGGAGGCAGTGAAAAGAAAATTCAAAAGTGAGAAGGAAAGTCTGAGGTTGATTTTTGAGAGAACCTCCAAAACACCTAACAAAGACCTCACCACTTCTACAGACCCTGTTGTATGTAGTCACACCACAGTTCTTGAAGACTGTATAAAGGTCTGGTGCCTTGAATTGAACTGTGTGACTTCATCAGTATTTGTTAATGTGTTTTCTCACTATAGACAGAGATATCCCCTGCAGATAGTGAGGACCGGACTCCCGGGCGTCTGCAAGCTGTGTGGCCCCCGCCCAAATCTAAGGATGAAGAGGAGAAGGTGGGGCTCAAGTACACCGAGGCAGGTAAGGAATTTAAGCTCGTAAGATTTAACACTGTTGCGTTGTCTTTGTTCGCATTTAAGACTGGAAGTACCGACAAGAGGATTGCGCCTGTTAAGCTTTCATGGACACACCTCACCCAGACTGGCTTTGTGGATTGCAGCTACAATTAAATCATTTGAGGGAGTGTCACGCCCGGGTGTTTGGAACGAGTTCAGAATTGACATCAACGCTCTGAATTAAAAGTAGAGCCACTGTTATGTAATCTCCAATCAATCATTCTTCAAATATGCAAGGAAAATCATAGACATCTAGCTTAGATTTACCAGGAGTCTGTGCCTCGTTGGTGACATTTGTGTTGCTGTTGCTTCATGGTGCAACAACGTGTGCACTTTGGTTGGCCTTGTTGCTGTTTTAAGTGCTCTATAAATAAAATGGTATGGGATGGGATGGTGAAATAAAAGTATCTGTTTCTTTAGGCTAACTTGTACTCTTTTAGTGTAATGACACACAAATGGGCTACAGACACACTGGATAGAGTCATTTACAAAGTAAAGAGCTTTTCTTTCAGACTGGTGCACAAACAGCAATGACACAACAGTTGTTTATCGTTCCTTGTGGTGCAGATTTATCTGCAGAATAGATTAGGATAAGCTAATGTGCATAAAACAGTTATCTGTGCTCTGGGTCTGACTTTGCTCTTGTCAAATAAAATTAAACTGAGAAGAAGAACAGAGTCCAGGGGTCACCAACGTGGTGCCCGCGGGCACCCGGGTGCCCCCAAGGACCATTTGAGGTGCCCTCGGACCTTTTCTAAAAATAACACAACTCACTACTAAGCTGCATTTAAATTTTCATTTTATTCAGTTGTTATTCTTTTTTTGTATTTATATATATTTTAAAATGTCTATCTTAAAAATATGTTCTTAAAAATGTGTTTATTATAAAAAATTTTCAATTTACGCTTTGTTATTTCCGAACAGTTTATCAAACTGGTGCCCTTTGAATGACGCCGTAACCACAAAGTAGCTCTCAGTTTCGAAAAGGTTGGTGACCCCTGGTCCAGACTGTGTACTGTAGGAGGTAAAAATAAAAACTTTTTCCACTTTAATCGTGCATTCATTCATATCATTCACTTTTAATTGTGCGTCACTGTGCAGTATACATTATTTTCTGGTCGCACCTGTGTATAGGTTGCATTGTCCAATTATCACCAATAGATTGGAAAAATCCCTAGATAGGTCGCACTGGTGTATAGGTCGCACCTACGTTTAGCTCTGCTGCAAATGTCTGCCACAGGAGCGCACAGCAAGGCTTTTAAGAAGATTAACACTTAAAAACAATTATTTGTTTGATAAAAATTATAGCAAATATATGTCTGAGCTGAACTTTTCCTTAATAAATGAACGTAATTGTGAAATGAGCTGGATTTAAAAATTTGTTTAACCGAAAGTGATAACAAGCCATTTATAGGTCGCACCTGAGTATAGGTCGCAGGCCTTGAAAAAAAAACATAAAAAGGTGCAACCTATACACCGGAAAATACGGGTAATCTATGGGCAGTTTATTAACTGAATGCTAATCTCTACTCATCTAAAACAGATATGTTTTAGACGTGCATCAATTAAAAATACAGGATCACATGAAGTAGATGTAGGTGATGTGTTAGTGGGAATTCTGAATAATAAAAAACACAAATTTTGAAGGAAACCCAAATTTGAGAGTTGGAGATCTAGAAAAACCAGATTCATGTTGTGTCTGCAACAGTTTCCCTTTGGGATGATAAAGTATATTTTATCTTATCATATCTTAAGTCATCCTACTGCAGTCACTTAGACCAACAAACAAACACATTTAAAATATATACAGTATATATTTTCTCAAATTTGACAGCACTTGTGGAAAAAGCATATAAAAAGCAACAGAGAAAATATATCTGCAACAAGTGTTTCCAAGGCCATGAATGGACAGACACAAAATACAACATCAAGCCCCAACAAACTTTATTTTAAAAATAATAATTTCATAAATGTATATTTGATGCAACATTTTATCATTAAAATGCCTTTAAACTTTAATTTTGAGAAGATAAACACATGAAGGAATGCCCTTCTAAACATGGTATTAAATCTTAGAAGTTTTTTTTTTCTTCTAAATTATAGGTACATGTACTTTATACGTTGGCACAGTCAGAAATTATTAGTTTAATAGGTTTCCAAATATTTGAATATTATTGTTGATGTTTTTACTTCACTTTAATTGCACCAAGAGATTAGGAGTTTTGAGTTTTAACTGTTCAAACTGTTCTATGGGCTGGCGTTGTAATTTTAAACTGGTTGGGTGAGTTGCACGGCTCTTGCTAGTGAAAGCGACCCACCCTTCTGTAGTATTTTATCTGATTGGAGGTTTCTTGTCAAGCAAGGAATCTCAATATTTATTCAAGAACAACTCAAATTAACATAACAAAAACTTCTTATCTTTCTGTAACAAGCAAAAGGACAGACTGCAATTAGCTGTAATAACTTAACCAAATGCACACTGCACTGAGTTATCATTGCTTGTGCCATGATAAATTGTTTTATTTGTTTGTTTTTTGTTAGTTTTTAATTAATATTGTTGTTCTGGTTGATTTCAGAGCACCAGGCGGTTATTTTACAGCTCAAAAGAGAGCACAAGGAAGATCTGGAGAAAATGCATGTAAGTTGAACATAATGGTATTTCCTCGAGTTATTTAACAGTCAACAATGGTGTACCACAAGGCTCAGTCTTCGGACCCACCCTCTTTTTAATCTACATAGGTAATGTAGGTCAGAGCATCCCTGATGCATCCTTACATTTCTATGCTGATGACACAGTTCATTGTCGAGCTAAATCAGTTGCTAAGGCTTTCCAGCTTTTGCAATCCGCTTTCGACATCATCCAGTCAGATTTGTTCCATCTCAAACTTGTCCTAAACACCGACAAAATCAAATGGATGCTTTTTTAAAACAGGAAGTTGGTCTCAGAAGTTCTTCCTCTGATTTTATCCTCAATGGTGTCCCTATTGAGTTTCAATTCCTACAAATATTTGGGTATCTTGGTCGACTCACATCTCTCTTTTAAGCTTCACGTGGAAAACTTAGTAAGGAAACTGAAAGTTAAATTGGGTTTCTTTTTCAGAAATAAATCCTGTTTAAAGTGTCTGTGACATCTTCCTTCTTTTCATGAAATGATAGAAGATATATATCTTGTATCATTCAACTATGTTTGTTTTTGCAAACAAAATGATAAATTAATGAAAATTCCTTTCAAACTGAGATTAAAATTAAAATCAGTGTTTCTTCTTGGAATATCCAACTACACGCGAATGCACCATCTGTGACGTAGGAGGATGAACCTCAAGTCGGCGTGTGCCATGATAACGCATCATTTCTCTGCCAGATCGCCTTTTCTTTTGTATAATGCCGTTACATTGTGTCACATTTGGGTGTTCTAATATCATCAGTGAACAAGTGAGCCTTTTCACTTTCCCAAAAGATGAAATACTTCGTCAAGTATGGAATAAATAAAGCTGCCCCCGCTCTCGGAGCGCACTCGCTTCCTGAACAGGTAAGACAAAAAAATAAAAAAGGGTGCGGACCTAAATTAGAACCTTCTGTTTCTGCTCATCTAACTTCCTGCTTCCCAAACTGAAGACAAATAGCTCAAATCTTAACTTAGATTGATAATTTTGTCGTTTTATTTATTGTCCGCTATGAATACTTTATAGGGGCATTCTAAAGACGTTCATCCTCCTACGTCACAGATGGTGCATTTGCGTGTAGTCGGATATTCCAAGAAGAAACACGGTTTTTAATTTTAAAATCAGTTTGAAAGGAATTTTCATTAATATATCATTTTGTTTGCAAAAACGAACATAGTTGAATGATACAAGATATATATCTTCTATCATTTCATGAAAAGAAGGAAGATGATGTCACAGACACTTTAACTTTGAATGCTAGGAAACGCCTTGTAACTGCGACTTTCCTTCCCTCCATTGACTCTGGTGACATTATCTACATGAATGCTCTTACAAGCACCCTGCAGATGTTGGATGCTGTCTATCACGGTGCGCTAAGATTCATAACTGGCTGTAACTACCGTACCTATCACTGCACCCTGTATTCACTGGTTAACTGGTCATCATTAACTTCATGCAGATTCTCTCACTGGTTTATTTTCAACTTTAAATCACTTCTTGGTCTGCTGCCTTCATACATCTCCTCCTACATGTCTCGGCGTGAGTGCAGCTACAGCGTGCGCTCTCAGGACATTATTACCTGCAGTGTTCCCTCAGTGAGGACTGAGCTAGGCAAAAGGGCCTTCTCTTATTCCGCTCCTGTTTCCTGGAATATCTTGCAAAAAGATCTGAAGCTCTTGACCTTGACCTCTCTAAGTGGCCTTAATCATCTGCTAAGTTCCTGGCAAGAACCAATGCAGGCATGTTCCTGTTTATAGTTTTCTACACCGCCTTATAATCTAGCAGTTTTTTTTTGTTACATTTACTTTTGGTTGCAATTTTATATTAACTTTTTTATTTTATTATTATTTGTATGCCTCTTTTATGATTGTCTATTGTTGTCCACTGTTGTCATCACTCTGTTAAAATCAGGTCTCTCTTGTAAATGAGTCCCCGGGGCTCAATGGGATGAACCTGTATAAATAAAGGTTGAATGAATGAAATTTGACGTGCTGCAGACTTTCTGCAGGCTTGGAATCAAAATGCCTTGTGTGCCAGAGATCTCTCTATTAATTAAATTAATACAAATGACCATTTTTAAAAAGGAGGTTCATTTGTGGCAGATTGAGGCAAAACTAAACATTTTTTTCCTAAATGAGGTTACTGAACGAAGCATCTGATAGATGTGGCCACAAGATGGCACCAAGTCAGCATGGAATCATCTGGGATGAAGTTTCCTTCCCTGTGCTGAACCTTGTGGATGCTTCAATTGGTCTTTTAATATACAAAATTCGATAATAGTAATGTTAATTATAAAACAGACACTAAAACATCCTGAAGCTTTTGTTTAAATGTCAAAATGTATATCATTATGTCCATTTAAAAATATGCAGATTTTCTAATGAGCATTTCTTGTCTCCGAGAACTTTACCACGAAATACAAAGTACACAACAAGAATGAGAATACGCCATGTTTCTTAATGTGTACCGCTGATCAATTGCTTCACGGGCCACTGCCTCCATGAAGCTGACCTGGAAACTGGTTTCTCAGCCCGTCTGCTGGTCTGCCTTTGATTTAATGTCAACACTTTAAAGGGTTTGAGCGTTCTCCGAGGAACACGTCCCAGCCACAGTCAGCCCATAACAAATGGTGGGAACGTGCCTGAACATTGTGCCGCAGATACGAGAGGAGGTGACTGTGTGCGCTGATGGAAATTGGGGAAATCCTTCAGGCTTTTTGCGGATGTCCAGCAGGGTGAGCCGTTGTGTGTAGTTGTCAACAACCTGTATTATCCAAGCGTCAGAAATAAATGTTTTAAATTTCTCACACCAATACTTCTGATATTTAGACTGGTTTGGTTATTGTTACAGGTTCAACATCTTCTGTTAGCTGCTATAACTAGCGCCATGTCTTCATAATGAGCCGTCAGTATAAGCACAGTATGTAAACAAAAACATGACGTTTGAGTCACACAAATGTTCACAGCGTCCTTATTTCTTATTTGATTTCTGTAAACTATGTCTTAAATACAACCTGAGGCAATTGGTGATGTTGTGATGTGAAAAATAATAACTATCCCAAGTGATAGCTTTCCTAGGGAAATTTAATTATCTTTGATTTACTAATGCACTTATGCTGTTTATACAGCTTACACTTTAGACGTAACATGTGTGAAAATCTTAAATATATTACAAACAATATATTTTGCATGTGAATTCCATAATGACACATACAATAGTTGTATATTGTGTTTGTGATTGTTTTTGCAGAGGATGTGGCTGCAACCATGTTGGAAATACACCAACCTGCACCCAGTTACCTTGTACATGGAAGAGACCAGCCCAAAAACGAACTGCACCTGCTACTTGGATGAGCTGCAAGTTTTAAAGTGAGTTTAATCAGTGTTCCTGAAGACATTTCATATTACGCTTATAACACAAATACCCAGAAAGGTGACTTTCAGTGAAACTTCACCAACAATTGGAATAATACAATATCACTTATCTTGTCTTATCCCAGTCAAAAAACTATTCAACATTGTACAATTGTAGTTTATTGTATTGTGTTAATTATTGTTGTTTTCTAGTGGCACTAGATAATAAATGCAATCACATATGTACGGTTTTAAATGTTTTCTACAATGGTAAGATCTGGAATAGTTTTTTGACATTTTTTAAAAAACACTTCTACAAATAGATTTGCTAATATGTGTTAGATATCAACCACATTTTTCATGTTGGTGTCATTTAAGGCATGACATCTATGTTGAGAAGTTTTCCAGGAGAACGCTGAACAGACTGTGTTTTGACCCACGACATCCTGATGACCGGAATGAGCCCACCATCACTGCTGGCTGGTCTTCACAAGGACATTTTGAGCGTGGAGCCATTCTTGACCTATTGCAGGTTGTAGTAGTAAACATTAAAAACCAATAACGCTTATCTGTATGTTTCTTTAATTCCTTTATTTTGTCTAGATTTTAAAACTCCTTGTTTTTTTCCTTTTAAGATATGCTCAAAGCCCTGGCTGTGGTTTCTCGATCCAGACTCTCCGGCAGATGAAGTAGCTGACGACCGCGACCCCTGTTCAATCTCCACGCCATCAGAGAGACCTGCCAGAAGTTCAAAACATCTTTAAATGTCTCACAAGCACACACATTATTTATATAAGTCACAAACAGAAACAACACATACCAGAAGATCAGAACAAGTGCTCAATACAAAAACAACTGGACTTTATTTGTTGCAGAAAACGTTTCACCCTTTCTGCAACAAATAAAGTCCAGTTGTTTTTGCATTGAGCGCTTGTTCTGATTTTATCATGTCCTGGACGACTGAGAATCTTCACCAGCACACTAAAACAGCATTTGTATATTAACAGATTAAAAAATTTAACTAAACAAAAGTTCCACTTCACTAAAAGTCAAATTA
>JBBPBX010016384.1:0-13802 GCA_038048925.1 Garcialebias charrua
AAAGAAGTGTATTTATTTATTTATTTATGTTTTAATGAAGTGGGCGTGATTAAAGTCACCCGTGGTCCAGAAATGGCCCACAGACCAACAGTTGAATAGCCTTGTCAATTGTCATAGAGTTTTTTTTTCCCCAAAATGTAAAAATATCAATAAATGTTGAAATTCGTTATTGATTACTAGTTTTAAAATGTCACCCCCACTGGTCAGAGAACCAGCAAACTCAAAATGGCCCATGGGCCACCAGTTGATCATCACAGTTGTAGCAGGTTTTGTGGCTCCAGGCTCTTTTCAATTTGATGAGTGAAGAGGCAGAAATGGCTCTTTGATCAAAAAGGTTGCAGAACCCTGGTTTAGAGAGTTGAACCGGCAACCTTCAGATCACAGGCTCACTTTCTCTAACCTCTGCACCGTCCAGGCCAGGAAATTTATCTTTTAACAAATCCCATTATTATTCATGTTTCCAAAACATCAACAAAATGTCTTCTGCGTCAGCTTGCTACCCATATGGTTAAAATTAGAAACAAAAACATGTACGGTCCTTATAAAGTGGTATGTGGGGGTTTGAAATATTGGCCTTGTGCTTTAAAGCTAAATCATTTTACTGCCTGAACTGCAGTGACTAATACACGCTGAGAGTCATTGTTTACTGTCGTGCCTGGAGCACCATCAGTTGTCTGTTTGCAGGACAACAACTAGAGTACAGAGCAAACTCTCAAAGGCTAAAATCAGAAACAACCATCATTACATAAAAATAAAAAATATATTGACCTGAAAAAAAAATGGTGGCTAAAAAGAAAAACAAATTTTCCTGGTAGAAAAACAAGGAAAGCTCCTAAACGTAAAACATAAAATCTGTGGCTGTGTGTGGGTCTACACGTTATGAGAATTAATTTAACTTTCACTTCTCACAGATTAAACAAAAACTCAGTTTATGATTCTGGTTAATGTTCACACACAATTTAAATATTAACTAAAGTAAGAGATGTAGCAAAAGTCTGCAAAAACAGATGTTTAGTGTCACTAGATGATGTTATACCCCAAATGACAGAGAAATTATTGAAATGTTTTTGCAATCTGCTTTTTGACGGGACTTTACATCTGTTTATGCTTATTTCTCCTATTTACAAAAACTGCACCATATTCTAGACAAATCTCCAAGGAAAACAATAAAAACTCTGAATTTTCTATTTATGTTCTCAAATACAAAAAAAAAAGGTGTAATGTTATGTTTAAAAACTAATTAACAGAAATGCCTACATACTACTAGTAGCAACAAATATTCAAGGTTCTAAAAACAACTTTAATATAACAAATCAGACAAAACTCTCATTTACAAATGTTTAAAACAATATATGTGCAGTAATGTGAAATAAATATAATTTAAAGGAAAGTCTTGGAAGTGTGGGGATTCTGGGTTGTTTCCATTGTCTGATGCCTCCTGCAGCTCCTGAGTGGCAGGACGGAGCCAATCATCTCCAGCTGTCTCCAGTCCTGTTGATGAGAATAAAGCTGCCTCGACCATCTCAGCTGGAACGATGTTCCACACCTGTACTTTGTCTGGCCCTGGAGCTTGTCTGCTGTTCAGCTGTTCTCCAAGTCCTGATTCACTGTTCCTCGTTCCTGGGATCTTCCTCTTGTCTTCTCCTTGTCCAGATTCTTGTGTCCTCCTTGACCCATCGCCTGGATAAGTCATCAATAACCTATAAAAAATAAAGCATGTCCGTCCTGCTACTCTCACTCATTGCTGCTTACCTTGTCACCTTGGTTTGCTCCACCATCCTGATATCCCTTGGTCCTCTTTCTCCAACCTGCAAACTATAAAAAGACAAGTAAATAATAAACACTGTCAATTGAATCTTTGAGTCTTGCCTCGTTTTCATGGTCTCGTACAACTCTGGGTTCCTCAAGCCGTAACAGTATACTGCTGAAAGTGATCTGCAGATGGCCCCAACCAGAGCCATATAAAGTGAGAGTTCCGACACTCCCATAGAGTTCCATTGTAAGAATGGAATGCGGAAGTCACGTGGGTCATGGAGGGGGCGATTTGTTCCATGGCTCTGGGTAACAGTTTGAAGCTGCCTGCAGTAGCGCTCCGTTGCCGCCAGAGGGCGCAGCTCCACAAGGTTTCCATAGCCGTTGTTTGGAACGATTGACCGCCTGTCGGCGACATCAAAGAGTGTCGGAACTCTCTATATATATGGCTCTGGCCCCAACCGGTTTGGTCCTATCAACCATCATTTTCATTCACACTCCATTTATCCTTGCACAAACGTGCCAACTAATTATTTAATAAAAACTAGTGATTTTTTTATTTTTACGATTTAACCAAATCCCAAAGCATGTTGGCATCTTGTTTTTTGATGTGAGGGGAGGAAATCTGAATACTTCTGACTGATGCAGCTGAAGTAAACCTAATGAACCAGTGAGCAGAGAGAAAGCTCTAAATCAACAAAAGAGGAGATGAAAGACATACTGACAACACATCGCCTGAGTCAGTGGTGCCATCACTTGTTTTACTACCTCACGTCAAAAAAAGTAATAATGCCAGCTTTATTCTTCTCAGATTTACTGCTTTGTTCAAACCTTCATGTCTTGTTATTTACTCTACAAGTTGCACTTTTATACTACTGCGAAATGAATCATTCAGAACCATCAACGATGCATTCAATCTTTGCTGTCCCGTAGATAATGTTCACGCAAACGTGTTTTGTTCATAAAAATGTTCTTCAGTTGACATTTATGTTTTAATGCATTATTCTGATATTTAGACGTTTTAGTGCCTCTCTGAATCAAATATGTGTGTCCTGATTTGTGGAGGTATTTGTTCTCTCACCACTTTTTGTTGCATTTGGTTCAAACCACTTTTCATACACCTTAGATAAAACTGTTTTATAGACTCTTAGTGGCATATAAAAGCACTTTTTAATTGGCAATTACATAATTTAATTGTTTGAAAGTATAAAGAATTCAGCCACATCTGTACTTTTAAAAGGATTGTTAAACAGCAGCATTGCAGGCAGTTTTGAACGTTTTCACTCCTTTAGCTTTACATCCACAGATTTATCTGACTACAGTTTTATTCATAAACCCAAATCAGTTTTAAGAAAATAAACATGAAATGGTTACATGGGGTATGTTATATGAAATGTGGGAAAAGAAAAATAACGTTATCTTTGAGGAACCTTCATTTTAATTAATAACATTTATTTAACCTCCAAATCTTTATTTAACCTTGAAATTATTAAGCATATTTTAAAAGTACAAAGGTCAATATGTAAAAGTATGGCTAGTTGTGTTTTTAAAAATTGACAATGATTATCAGGCAGGATCTCAAAACAACAAATTCAAACAAGTCTTGAGTTAAAACCTTCATAACTTGTGAAAATATTTGTAAGATTTGTACCAGAAAAGCAATAAATAGTTGCTATCTGAGCAGAAAAAATTCAGATAATTTTATTTTTATTATTAATATTTTATTGATAAGCTGAACAGATTTCTTTATAAAAAATAACTTAAAAAAACTAACAATGTGTATGTTAGGCTGCCTTCAGGCCCAGGACTCCCTTGCAAAAGAGATTTGTGATCTCAAAGAGATGTTCCTGGTAAAATAAAAGTTAACTAAAATAATAATATCAAAAGCTAAACCAAAAACTGTATGGTTGTTTCCTGGAACTATATAAAAAATAAAGTGTTTGTGTCCTCTTGGATCATGTGTTAAACAAGTTTTAGATTAATATGATTTTCTTGTATCTGGCTGTTACAAAAATACAAAACTTTTAATTCCTTGTATTTGGGTTTTTAATTTAAGATTAAAATAAGAATCAACTCATACAGTAGTGAAGGAATTAATTACATGAAATGTCTATTATTATTATTATTATTTTATTTTCAGTTAAAAAAAGTTTTGTAAATATTTATTGTGAAATTACAATGGACAAAAATTTTTTTTTTTTAATTTCAGTAATTGTTATTGTAGAATGTCAAAGATTATTAAGAAATCAGGGAGTTGGAGAAGATAAATTATAATTTGTTTAAACATAATTGTATTGGAGATCAATTTAATGGATTGTTAGAATGTAGAAACAAAAAATAATGCTGAATGGGGAAAACACTTCAATCCTAATTTCTCCTCTTGAGGGAGTCATTTTTGACTTGGAAACTTTTTGAAACTTGTGTATTTTGTTTATTTCATTTTATCTATTTGTGTGTTTGTGTCACACTGTCTGCTGGACCTGAAAGTTGTAATTTTGTCCCCACCATTAATGGGCCTCGAGCGTAGGAAAATATAATAAAATGAAATAGAAAGAAAACCTGTTGGGTCGTTGTCTTTCTTTTACATTTTCATCCAAAACCAGAGCTTGTGAAGGAGCAAATGGTTTTATTTTTAGATAAAAGGAAAAAACTAAATCCTTGCAATATGTTTAGTCACCAGGGTTACATAAAGATTTTTTGCTGTACATACACGTAATGAGATTCAAATGAACACCAAGGGCCTGAGGGCAAATCAACACTGAATGTTCTTGACATTTTCACTTGAGCATTAGGAAATTGATTGCAGTGTTGCTCCCTTAAGAGCCAGACTGGCCTTTTTAAATTGTTGGGGAGCTAAAAGTCCTCAGACTATAGTTCAGTGAGATGCGATCTCATAATAACCACACAATGTTGATTTTGTGTGAAGTTCTGAGAGGTGAATAATTTACAGTTCGGTTCCTTGAAGAGTTTATAGAAATCAGGAAAAAAAAAATCAATTTTTTTTTAGACGAGAAGAAAGCATCAAGAAAGGATAATGTGTTTTCAATTTCACACTGCTTTAGTGACTTTTTGTACCCCTAACTCAGTGCAGAAGCTCTAATACTGAAAGACAACCCATTGACAGTATGCCATTTGAAATGCAAAACGCTTCTACAAAGTATCTTCTACCAACAAATTCATTAAAACCAAACTAATAAATCTGTTTTTTCCCTTGTTCGCTCTTTCATTTTACTAGGTAGTATTTTTGTAACCAGAATTTAGTGAAATCTGAAATTATGAACTCCTGAAGACTAAAAACGTATAAATATCTTTGTCATTATTCTTTGCTGCCTTTGACCTGATCCCTTTGTGAGCCTTCAGAGTGATGTAAAAAACTGCAAACTGCAGTCTGAGAATATCTTGTGAAAGTTTAATGCTTAATCAATACATTGATTAAGAACCACTAGACTGAGGAACAGCTTCTACCCTGAGGCTGTTAGACTCATGAATAAATAAAAATAAAATTAAAATAAACACTGCAAAATATCACATCATGGTGATGCTGATATGTTTTCTTGTTGCTGTGTTCATCTGTGACCATCTGTGACCATCTGCTCATACAAACTCATGTTCGTGCTGCTGTTTATTCCCACTATATTAGGCTTAGTGTATTACTAGTTGATGTTTTTCTTAGTTAGTTCTCGATGTTATTACTGTTTTTCTCTTTCATTTGTTGTTGGATGTAACTGGGACCTCGTGTACATAATCTCGTTTTCATCTCATGTACCACATGCGGTGCAAATGACAATAAAGACTCTCTGACTCTGACTCTGACTCTGACTTATGTCATCTTTGCCCTACAGTTATGTGTGCAACAGTAAGTTTCTTACAGTTGATCAACCTACAACTAACGAACCGAAAATGAAAATGTAAAACAGAGAAATGGCTTTTTCTGCCAAAATGCAGCGTGAATCAAGAGTGCACACTTTGTTGTAATTTGCTGAAGCGTTATTAAAGTTTTTTTTAAGCAGGTCTGTTTCATTTATGCTAAAAGAAGCAGGACAGTATCTGAAAGTTCAAAGGTGGTAAACACTAAGTAAAAGTTAAATCAAGTAAAAATAATAGTCAGAAGTCAAAAAAGGCTAAATGCTTGCTGAACATAGAATAAGTGTAACTATAAGGTGAAAATATTATTAGGCTCATGAAATGCTGATAATATCAAAAGGCTGGCTAAAAGTGGGAAAGGGCTAACTGAAAGAAGCATAAGGCTAGCTAAAACTAGCATAAGCAAAAAGTTTATTGTAATATAACAAGGTAAAAACAGAGCATGATTTCAAAAGAACAAGGATTTTGAAGGAAATTGAGCAATTCCAGTGTTTCTACGGGGAAAATAAAATTACTTATTTTGAAAAGATTATAAATTACAAAAAGTCAAGGCTCCCATCTCATGAATGAGCCGAACATTTTAAGGTATAAATATCTAAAATAGCACAAAGAGCAGAAGTAGTTTTATAGCAAAAAAAATAAATAAATAAATAAACCTGAACCCCCCAAAAAAAATATATATAGAATACAATTGTGTGAATGCTAGGCTTTACAAACAAAGCAGATTGACAAAACCTTCAAAATCAGTGTTTTATTTTTAGAATTGTTAAATGTAAAGGTTTATAAGACATTGAAATGTGTGGGCGACCGTGGTGTAGTGGTAATGGCAGTCGACCCCTGATCGGAAGGTTGGAGGTTCGAATCCCGCATCCGCCCACCATGTGTTGTGTGTCCCTGGGCAAGACACTTAACCCCGAGTTGCTCCCGGTAGGTCTGGATGGCGCCTTGCAAGGCAGGCTACCACTACCGGTGTATGAATGTCTGAATGAATGGGTGGATGGCTGGTATTGTAAAGCGCTTTGGGGCTCCTCACAGGGGGCTGGAAAGCGCTATATAAATAAGCTCCATTTACCATTTACCATTTACCATTTGAAATGTAAAAATAAAGTGTACAATTTGTTTTGGTGGAAGTGTCTTTTTATGTCAAGCTACAGTGTGATGTATGGCGTACTGGTCCAGTGTCCTGTGAGGATGCTTCACTAACCAGGATGAGACTGGTGGAGTAAATTAGGGGGGCAGAGTACTGTATCTCGTATTTCTGTGCTTGAAATGTATCATACGGAGCGAGATCAGGGCTTCACAGGGTGATGATCATCAGTTTTCATCTATGGGCCATAACTGCTGGGGTTACGACACATAGCATGATGATAAATGGTGAGGGCAGTAAAGTTTATCGCAGGATACCAAGGACCGGCTCAAGTGTTGCACAGAATGGGAATCAGAGGCGAACAAGATAGAGATCAGGTTTATGGGAATCATAACTCAGATCTGTGTAAAGTAGGCCATTTAGTGTTGTTCAAAATAGTTTTGTGATGCATATGTTTGTGTGTGTTTTTGTCAACTCCAAAGGTAAAAAAAATAAAATTAAACATCCATATGATTTGGGAAGACAATACAAAGCCCTGGCGAGTCAAATGTAAATGAGGTGCCAGAGAAGAGTCAATAGTCACAGAGTGTGCATACCATATGGAGGGGAACCATATTGCATCTGACACACGAGGCTGACATGCTTCAGTGTGTGGGGGTCTGGCATGTCTTTGAGCTTGGGCTCTAACCATGAGCTGCCTGGGGGGATAAACAGACCAACAAAGCTCCTGCTGAAGATTGTTAGAGAAGACGGTGGATGGACTTGAAAAGAGTGATCATCGCAGCTTCTAGATGATGCTGCAGATCAGGATCAGGGAGTTTTTGAGGAGGTTTTTCAATATTGTATGGCAAGTTCGGGGCTGACAGAGTGAAAGAAGTTTCAGATGATTTGCTTCACTGCATCTCATTTTAGCTCCTCTTGCAGGTTCACATCTGAAATAGCATCATCACTTGTTGGCAAAACACTCTTCCTCTCTCTAGATGGGTGTTTTAAATACATGTATGTTTTAAAAGTTTCTTGGCTGCCTAAAGTTCTGAAGAAATTTTTAGTTTGCTTGGTTCACTTCTGATATATTTGCTTTTTTAATCTATGCTTTAAAAAAAAAAAAACTTTTTCTGCTTCAGTGTTTCCTCAGAACTGTGTAATTATTTAAACAAGCATATCAGTAAAAGAGCACACAGACTTTATTTTCATGGTCAATGCTCTCATTTCTTCATTTTCCGACAAAAGTTTTATTAATATTTCCTTTTAGTTAGAGACCATGTCTTCTAAATTATTAACACGTGCAGCAAAATACATGAAATAAAAGTACAATTCACTGCATTTTCTGCTTGTGTGGGCTAGTATTGTTGCTTTGACTGTACGGTGACAGATCTGTTCACGTGTTTGAACCCTCTGATGTTGATCCATGACCAGTGTGTATGTTTGTGATTCACAGCTTTGCGTACGTTCTGACATAATCCTCATCTGCTGCAACTTCATGTGGTGTCCTAATGAGTGTTAACTTCTATGTTTGTACATCTTCCTGTAAATTAAAACTGTGAAAAATGTTTGACTTGTGTATGATCCCGTTAAGGAATGATTAATCTGATCTTAAAATTTATGCAAAAACCTGTTTTGCTTTCCTTTTTGTTTGTTTGGTCTGAACCCCTTTAGCAATAGAACAAAATGGCAATCATGGATGAACAAAGTATTTGAGTGAAGAACTGTGTGTAAAAAAAGATTTTGTAGTGTGATATTATTTCTGAGACAAATGAGAAATCAATCATTTTTATTGAACTGGTCAAGGCAAATGTTCATGTGACCAATATGATTATAAATGGAGGTATTCTCTTTTAATACTAAAAGTAATCAAAAAAGGCGTTCAATACAGGATCAACTGGACTTTATTTGTTGATCCAATTGACAATACAGTTGATCCTGTATTGAACGCCTTTTTTGATTTCATCATGTCCTGGACGACTGAGAATCTTCACCAGCATAATACTAAAAGTACTTTATCAAAATAAACCAAGTGTATTTCTGCACTGGTATGTTCTTCTGTCTCTTATTCTTTACCATAGGAAAGATGCATGTGTTGAACTTTTTGATTTGTCAAATACCCAGTTTTACTTGTCTGATATGAATTTATCAATAACAAGATTTTTTTTTCAAAATGCTTGTCTGCACTAAGTCAGACTATTTATTTTATTAACATTTATTGAACCAGGCAAATCCCATTGAGATCACAGTCACAGATCTCTTTTGCAAGGGAGAAAAAGGTAGACCTGTACGCAGACTAACATGCATGTTTTTGAACTATGCGAGGAAACAGGAGTACCTGGAGAAAACCCACGCAAGCATGAGAAGAACATGCAAACTCCACACAGAAAGGCCCAAGGTCCAAGTGGGGATTGTACCCAGGACCTTCTGGCTGTGAGGCAATAGTGCTAACCACTGAGTCGTTGTGATGCCAAATGCAGATGTAGCCAAATAGAGTATGTGTGTGAATGAGAGGGAGGCAGATGAAAATGGGAAGCAAGGAGCAGAGCAAAAGACAGCAAGCAGGACTTTGACTTTTCAAGTACTTTGAGTACTTTGTAGACTGAAAATGGGGAATGAGGTCAAAAGGTGAAGAAGGGAGTCCAGGCAGGATGGAGTGGATGGAGAAAATTTTCAGGAGTGATTTGTGACAAAGGGGTGTCAGCAAAGGTCAAAAGAAAAGTTTACAAGACAGTGGTGAGACCAGCTATGTTGTATGGTCTGGAGACAGAGACATTGACAAAAAGACAGGAGAGAGAACTGGAAGTGGCAGAAATGAAGACACTGAGGTTCTCCTTAGGAGTGACAAGTATGGATAAGATTAGGAATGAGATCATCAGAGGTACAGCACATGTTGAACAACTGGGAGATAAAGTTAGAGAGACCCGACAGATGGTTTGGACATGTCCAGAGGAGGGACAGTGGGTATATTGGTAGAAGGATACAAACACATGAGGGTGCCCAATGTCTTACTCTACCTAGAAACATGTTATGCTGCCATGGGGAACAATAAAACACCACAACATTGGTATGGTAGACGTGAAAACCATCCTGAATCGATCATGCTCTGTCATGTTTAATGAGGACTTCAGTGTTTTTCATGCATACATGAAGATAAAACCCTGCCAAGAGCAGCCACGGTTCGGTTGATGTTTTGTGTTGCAATATAGCTTTTTTTTGTGTGTGTAAAGAGGGCTTTAAGTAAAAGGGGGGAAGTACCGCCACTTTAAATATCTTTATTACTGTTGATGCCACATGGAAGGAGGTACAAATGCAGTTCTTTGTAATGTCTAAGGAGCTTTGAAATGTTGGTGGTTCATGTGTTAAACTTCTTTTCTCTGTTCCCTTATCAGTCAGGTTCACTCAGTGCAACATATGACTATGGGAATTGCTCCCCCGCGCGGTTACCTGAAGTAATACAATCACGCCTTTACGGCAGGTGGGTGTCAGCGTCACCACAGAGGCCCCGCCCTCTTGTTATAAAGATGCGTGCGCCCATCTTACTTCCTCTATTTGCCCTTCACCTCGCTTAAACCTGAACTTCGTAGGACTTCTCTGTAGCTACATCGCTCTATCTGAGGTGAGCTCGCTCCCTACTCTGAGAGCACAGAGAAAATTCCTGCGTGTGGCTGGGCTAGCGAAAGCTAGTCCAGCATCTTTTATTTAACCTCGAGGTTTTTTCTTCTCTCTTTGCAGACGGCTTCGCTCGACGGCGCTAACTGCGTCACACCGCTACCCTGCTAACGAGTAGCGGGCTAGCCAGCGAAAGCGACGCGACAAAGAAGACGTCTTCGGACAACATTATCACAGCTAACAAGCTCGACTTTCTCAGCCATGGCGCCTGAGAAAGGGAAGCGAAAAGCGAAAAATGCTAAGAGAACCAGCAGGCCAGCGAGCCCAAGCTCCCGGGCCAGCCCGAGCTCCCGGGCCTGCCCCAGCGGATGTGGCTACTCCCTCTCGGCGATGGACACCCACGAGGCCTGTCCCGTCTGCCTGGGGATGTTGCACGCTAAGACAGTGCTGGAATCCCCCGACTCCTGTCCACACTGCAGCCAGATGCTAGAAGCTGTGAGGAAGCGTCGCGTGGGCATCTTGGCCAAGGCCATGGACGGCACCGTACCAACACGGGACCCGGACCTCACAGAGCCGCTCACTCCCACACCGGAGCTCGAGAACATTGATCTGGAGGACAGTGGACAGGTCGAATGGGGGGACAGTATGGACATGGCGTCACCCGTCGGGGACTTGACGGCTGAGTTCGACACACGAGGCCTGATGAATGCAGACAAACTCTCGTTAACAACCTCGGGGGAGATTTCGGACGACGAAGCTGACAACAAGGACGAAGGGGAAGATGAAGAATTCCCCCAGAACCCGTCGGCAGCCCTACCAGAGACAGACGCGTCCATCCCCGCCTTGTTCGACTTGTGTCGCAGAGCGGCGGACGCGCTACAGATCAGCTGGCCAGAACCCACACCTCGCCAACAGGTAACGAGGTTGGCGGGCACCTACTTATACGCGAAGCAGCAGTCGGCCATGAGACATAGGATGCCGATTTTCCCTGATTTTCTCACGGAGCTCACCCGCACCTGGGCCGAACCCAGAGCTCCCATGCTTCTGCCGTTCTCTCTGTTCCTCGACGTCGCAGGAATGGAGGCAGCAGGAATCACCAGCGTGCCACAAATGGAGGACACGCTGGCAGCTCATTTGGCCCCCAGGACATCGGGTGCAAAACCAACTCTGCCCAGCAAAGCCTACCGCGCTTCGGTTGCACAGCTCGAAAAATGCTACTGGCTCAGGGCCTCATGGCCCGCGCATTGAACAATTTGGCCTTGAGACAGGCGTATCTGGCAGAGAAGCTTCAGGAGCTCCAGGTAACCGCAAACAAAAAGATGGGGACAGATATCCTGGAGGAGGCCTGCAGGGCGACTGACTTTGTGCTCTGCATGATGGGGACCACGGCCATAGCTCAAGGGAGATGCATGGCTGAAGTGGTCATCGCCCAACGCCACCTGTGGCTCACTCTGACGGACCTGCCAGAAGGCCAAAGTTACCCCTTCCTTCACCACCCGATAGAGCCGACAGGACTCTTCGGGAGGGCCTGGAACGTATCCAGAGCAGGCTGGAGCAACGAAGGAAGCAGGCTGAAGCGCTGCGAGAGGGGATGCTGAGAAAGCCCCCCCCCCCAGAGACACCAGCAGGAGCAGACCCGCGCAGTCTTGACATCGCTCAGCCACACGTCGTCCCACGCAAAAAAGGCCAGCTTACGACGGGGAGCAGCGGCAGAGACCCGTAGCAGGTCCATCTTAAGCCGGTCAGTCCTGGAGCAGGAACAGGTTCATTCCTCGCCAAGCGGCTCCGCCGAGGACTTCCTCGACGAACTGGGACGGGAGGCAGAAGCGGGCCTGACGAAGCGGGCCCGCTCCACAGTTTTGCAGGTTCGTCCGCCCACGGGGTACGGGAACCAAGACATTTAATCCCAGACTTTATTTGTAAAAAACTACGAAAAGCTGGTGACGTTCATGTGTGCTCAAAACAGAATGTTTCTGACATGTGTGTAATAAAGACAATTTTTTGTTCTTCGAAACACAAAAATAAAGTACCAGAAGCACAAACTGCCCTGATTCTTGACAAAAAAAAAACAGGGACAACAACAACCCATTTTTATGAAAACAGTCATAAGGAGAGAGGTCAAGCACTCCTTCTCCCTTGTGCAACACAGGGGGTCAGGTCATAGAATGAACCGCAGCAGGATGTCTGGGGTCTGTCTGGAGCAGGTAGACTTCACGGCGTCCACGTGCGGGCAGGTCAGTTTGCTCAGGGCCGAGCGAGGGGGGTCAGATGCTCCCCCGCCCGCACCCAGGAGGCGCAGGCAGGCCGCAATAAACATGCCTCTGAGGCTCTCAGCGCATGCGCAGGCCTGGGGGGCATGTCTACCAAACACATGGGTCATGTCAACAGTACATCACGGGCTCCGCCTGCAGTTCCACAAGCGGCCACCTCCGTTTACAGGGGTGCTAAAGTCAGATATAAACCCAGAACGTGCACACGTCTTGAGGGAGGAAATAACAGCAATGCTGCAGAAAGGTGTGATCCGTGTTGTTCCAAAACGAGAAATAAACACCGGCAATTTCAGCAAGTACTTCCTCGTGACCAAACGAGACAGAACCTTGAGACCGATACTGGATCTCAGAGCTCTGAACAAGAGAATAACAACTTACAGGTTAAAAATGCTTACGCTGAGACAAGTACTCCAGTCCGGGAGACCGGGAGACCACACGTGCACGGTGGATCTGAAAGACGCCTACTTCCACGGGGGCATTTGGAAGAGACACAGAAAATATCTGCACTTTGCATGCAAAGGGAAAGCTTAGGAATTCAAAGCTTTACCTTTCGGATTAAAAACCGCTCCACGTTCTTTCACAAAGTGCCTGGACGCATCTTTGACCCCCCTCAGGGGTCAGGGGTCCAAATTTTGAATTATTTGGATGACATTCTTATTCTTGCCAGCAGCAAAGCACAAGCCCAGCTGCACACATGCATGGTGATGATGCACCTGGAGGCTCTGGGCTTCGTTTTAAATCTGCAGAAAAGCGATCTGACTCCATCACTGATTACCGTATTTCTGGGCGTACAGATCAACACCATCATGTACAGAGCATGGCTTTCCAAGGAACGGGTTTCTTCGACACGCCTCTGCCTGGCACGCTTTCAGCTGGGTCAGAGAGTGTCCTTCAAGCTCTGCTAGCATCTTCTGGGCCTACTGGCAGCCGCCATTCCCTGCGTGCCCCAGGCATTGCTGAAAATGCGTGCTCTGCAAATTTGGCTAAACAAACAAACACGTCCTGCCCCCCTCAGGTGGGCAGAGGGGATTTTGATCAGCCAAGAATGTCTGTCAGCCCTGGAACCCTGGAGGGAGCCCTCAGTGTTTACTGCAGGCGTCCTGCTGGGACGAGTCCTGTCTTGTGTGGTAATCATGACAGACGCTTCGTTGTGAGGATGGGGAGCAGTTTGCAGGAACCAGAGCGCCCAAGACCTCTGGGGAAAACAGGATACAAAGCTCCACATCAACTTATTG
>JBBPBX010016384.1:27081-48220 GCA_038048925.1 Garcialebias charrua
AAGAAAAAAAATGAAGAAACTTATCACAAAGTTCTCCGGATGCTTCCAGAAGGACTAGTTCATGAGCATTAGGAACAGTGTTGATTGTATTATAGAGAACACGGAAGTTGTGAGAGTTAGCAACAATAATGTCAGTGAAATATTTTGCTCTGGCGGTTTTCACGGCTCTCTGATAGCAACACCAACACTCTCTCAGTATTTATTTATTAACCTTTATTTAACCAGACAGATCCCATTGAGATCACAGATCTCTTTTGCAAGGGAGGCCTGGGCCTGAAGGCAGACTAACATGCATGCTTTTGATCTGTGGGAGGAAACCGGAGTACCCGGAGAAAACCCACGCAAGCACGAGAAGAACATGTAAACTCCACACTAGGGCTGTGCGATATGACGATATATATCGTGGGGACGATAGAAACGTGTCTATCGTGCTACTTTCCTTCTATCGTCTCTATCGTGATAAATAAGAATAAAAAAGTAACTGTCGTTTTGCGAGATGACGGCGCTGCTTTATGTTTGACGTACGCGCGGGTTTGCGACACATGCTTTACGTTGTTAAACTCGAGTTCAACAGAGACGCAGCCGGCATGAAGCCGGTGTCACCAGATATCTATGGGTGTCACAACATGGTGAAACAGCTGCACAGGCAGCCCAAGAAGAAGAACTTTTACCAAAAAGAGGGGAAGCTCACCTTGTTAGCTTCCATTATTTAGCTCCGCTGAAACTCGGAGACAAAATGGGTCCAGAGGACACGAAGTTCAACCGAGTCCGAACTCGGGTCCAGTTAACCAATACAAAACAGACCAGAGACACAACAGAACCGGAATCAAACGCAACGTTTTCTCTTTTCTGTTTCAATGCCTTGTTTACTCCAGATTCCAATCAGAGCGGATTTCTTCTTCAGGTTTAGCAGCCGTTGTTTTACCGCCACCTGCAGGAAAAATTTGGACCAAAGTAGGTCCAAAGTTGGACCAAAGTTTCTACTTTGGTCCAAATTTCCTTGTTCTTTTTGTTCACATTCTTATAATTGTAACTGTATCTGTAGCCTGGTTTAAACCAGACCCTTGTCCTTCACTTCGCTTTGGACTAGGGTCTGGCATCTCTGCCATAGACAACGATTTCTCCTGGAGATTTTTGAATGGACCAATCAGAGAACAGGAGGCAGAGTTTTGTTAGTTTAGCCTGGCGAGGTCCAGGCTATCAGATAAATTGCTCAGAAACCACTCGGTGGATATTTTTTCTGCCACCAGTGTGTAATTATATGTCTTTAATTTACTGACTGTTGGCCTAGATGAAACATTTGAGATAAAATTCGATTTTTTATCATTTATTTTCGTAGCGCACCCGAGGCTGTTTGGAAAATATCAAACCGAAACTATTTAATATCCAGCAGATTTGACCATTTCGTGAATTGATTTAGGAACTGTTAAGCTCAGGAACACTTCTGATATAACGTCAGCTATGAAATATATTTTTTCTCAGCAGAGAAATAATAGTTTTTTACCTTGTTTTGATGAAAATTCGTTCGTGGCGGCAGCCATTTTGAATGACGACGTCAGTCGACATCGTTCAAAACTCCGCCTTCTGCTCTCTGATTGCTCAGGAACACTTCTGATATAACGTCAGCTATGAAATATATTTTTTCTCAGCAGAGAAATAATAGTTTTTTACCTTGTTTTATTGAAAATTCCTTCGTGGCGGCAGCCATTTTGAATGACGACGTCAGTCGACGTCGTTCAAAACTCCGCCTTCTGCTCTCTGATTGGTCCGAACAAAAATCTACCGGAGAAATGGTTGTGGATGGGAGAAGTCCCAGACTGTGCAGTGAAGGGAAATGAGAATTGAGCGGAGCTGTGCAGGAAGGCGAGGGCCAGGCTACTGTATCTGTAGTAAAATAAAATAAAAAATAAAATAAAAACTTTGGTCCAAATTTTTCCTGTACACACACACGCATCGTGTTGTATATATACACAACACGATGTGTGTGTGTGTGTACAGGAAAAATTTGGACCAGTTTTTTTTTTTATATCGTGATAAAATATCGTTATCGTGATATAAAAAAGTCCATATCGTGATATATGATTTTTTCCATATCGCCCAGCCCTACTCCACACACAAGGACCCCCGGTCCAACCGGGGATTGAACCCAAGACCTTGCCGTGAGGCAACAGTGCTAATCATTGTGCTGCCTATAGTACTGTATATCAAAAGAGACTTGGAGTTTGACTTTTCTCCACTTGTGCTCATTTCTCCTGCATTCCCATCTAACGGCACAGGTATGGTCACTCAACCATGTAGGGCTGGGCGATATGGAAAAAATCATATATCACGATATGGACTTTTTTATATCACGATAACGATATATATCACGATATATACAACACGATGTGTGTGTACAGGAAAAATTTGGACCAAAGTTTTTTTATTTTATTATTTTACTACAGATAGTTACAATTATAAGAATGTGAACAAAAAGAACAAGGAAATTTGGACCAAAGTAGAAACTAGATCTACCTAAGATCTACCTTAATTCAAGGAGTACGATTATGGAATGACTTAATGACAAATGTTAAAGCTGCAGTATGTAGCTTTTTTTATGAACATATTTCTTCACTCTGTCACTACCTCCTGACAGACTGATGTTAGCCAGGTAATCTCTGAAAAAAATTAAAAAAAATATTGTCCCCTTGCTTCTCCAGGTGGTAAATAAGCATTTCTAAAAAGAAAAGGTGACCCGCCATTTTCCAGCCAATAAAAACAGAGTTTGTAACCAGCCAATAAAAACAGAGCTTGAATTTGAATCAGCCAATAAAAACAGAGCTTGAATTTGAAATTCAACAGACCACAAGGGGGCAGAGCCACATATGGCTCTGAGGGGGAGGGATCAGAATGCTTTGCCTGTTGAAAATATTTCTAACTGCTGCAGTTCTACAGAAACTGCATACTGAACCTTTAAGGAAGCCAAATCATTCCTTGTATTTAAGAAACTGGTAAAAAATGAATTGCTAAAAAAATATAAATGAATCTAATTTAATGTGTGATATATGTGAATTGAAAATTGACTGAGTTATTTACTTATTTTGTTATTATAGAAAATATTGTTTGAACTGTTATTAGATGAATAAGGAGCAGATTTAATAAGATTTATTCTTCATCTGCTACCTTTCATTTTATTTTTTTTCTATTATGAATACGTTAATTGTTGTATTTCATATTATAAAATGAATAAACTAACAAACAAACAACTCCTTTTCTACTTTGGTCCAAATTTTTCCTGCAGGTGGCGGTAAAACAACAGCTGCTAATGAAACTCACGAAGAAGAAATCCGCTCTGAAGTTTGAGTAAACAAAGCAAGAAACAGAAAAGAGAAAACGTTGCGTTTGATTGCGGTTCTGTTGTGTCTCTGGTCTGTTTTGTATTGGTTAACTGGACCCGAGTTCGGACTCGGTTGGACTCTGGGTTCGTGTCCTCTGGACCCATTTTGTCTCCGAGTTTCAGCGGAGCGAAATAATGGAAGCTAACAAGGTGAGCTTCCCCCTCTTTTTGGTAAAAGTTATTCTTCTTGGGCTGCCTGTGCAGCTGTTTTCTCCTTGTTGAGACACCGGCTTCATGCGCCTGCGGCTCTGTTGCTCTCGAGTTTAACAACGTAAAGCATGTGTCGCAAACCCGCGCGTGCGTCAAACATAAAGCAGCGCCGTCATCTCGCAAAACCCCATATGAAGCTTCTTTGCGACAGTTATTTTTTTATTCTTATTTATCACGATAGAGACGATAGAAGGAAAGTAGCACGATAGACACGTTTCTATCGTCCCCACGATATATATCGTCATATCGCACAGCCCTACAACCATGGGTTCGATCTCTTTGATCGCCTGGTTTTAATCGGGGCCACATTATTCAAAACGGTATGATACAAAGAATCAAATCAAACAAATCTGAATCCTGGCAAAAACCAATGCAGATTTGTTCCTGTCTTTGATTTTATACGTCTACCTTATAATGTTTTGCTAGTTTTTTGATACTTTGTTAAAAAAAAAAAAAAAAAAAAAAACTTTCTTTTGTTTTTTTCTCTCTTTTGTTTTCTATTGTTTATTGTTTGTTTGTTTATTGTTTATTGTTTAAGGAAATTCTACCACTGCTGTTCATTGTTCTTTAGTTTTAGCAGGTCGCTTTCGTAAATGAGCCCATGAGGTTCAAAAGATTTACCTGACTAAATAAAGGTTGAATGAAAAAAAATATATAAGGAAAGCTTCTCAGTACTGAGGGACACAGAGAGCTATGAATCTAATCCATTAAAGACAGTGGAGAACTGAGCAGCGGTGGACGAGTTAATACACGGCATCATCGAGCAGGAGCCCAGGGCTTAACGGGTTTAGTAGCAGGAATAAAATCAAATAAAACAGACATGTGGTGCAAATGAAATGTGGTAAAAATGGGGGACAGGTGAGGGTAGTAGACGACGTGGAAAATCACTGAGGAAGCTGACTGAGGGTAAATGAGAAATGTAAATGGCACAAGGAACACTGGAAAACAGAACAAGACTTACACAAGAATATTAAAATAAATCTAACAATTAAGTACAAAAACACCAAAGGAATCCACAGTATTCCTACGCCCCATGACGCTTTGCGCGAAATGTGCACACGACTTCCGGTTGACCGGAAACACCGTTTGTTTACATGCGAGTAATACAGTTGAAGACAGTCCAAACTTTGTTGTTTTAGTTCATTAAAAATGTGGGAACACCACTCGTTTTGTTAAAAGAGGAGGGACAAATAAAAAGAAATTACAGATGTTACCTGATCGCGCAGACATAATTTAAAACTACATAAATAGCGAACGCGTTTGCTCCGGCCTCTCGGCTAAGGTTTATTAGCAGCTAACTCGGCTAAAAGTCACGGTCGCGTCTGAGATCTATCGTTTTAAGACAGTAAATCTTCCAAAACTCTCATTAATAAACCCTCCCCGAATAAAAAGATGTTACCTGATCACGCAGACATAATTTAAAACTACATAAATAGCGAACGCGTTTGCTCCGGCCTCTCGGCTAAGGTTTATTAGCAGCTAACTCGGCTAAAAATACCGGTCGCGCCTGACATATATCATTTTAAGACAGTAAATCATCCAAAACTCTCATTAATAAACCCTCCCTGAATAAAAAGAAATTAGATGTTACCTGATCGCGCAGACACAGCCATAGAGAAGGATGCAGGAACACTCTTTCTTTGTTTTGGGTCCGTGTTGAAAACACTGTTGTTTTAGCCAAAGATTTAGCTTGGTCCGGTTGTTGGTGCAGCCGCGAACAGCACAGCAGGTACCTGAACCCCGGTAGGACATTTCAGTAAACGTTCCGTTTAAACAAAAGCTGTGTTTGCTCCGATAAAATGAATGAAAATAACTTTCAAAAACACCCGCGATCCATACTCCGCCTATGGAATACAGGCACTTCCGGTGTCGGACAGGAAGTACAATGCACATTCGCTTCTACAGTGACACCCTCAGGAATACTGTGGATAGACCTAAAAGTTAAACTCAAGGAACTAAATGACAGTCGGAGGACATTTGTAGGACAGCTTTCATCAGAAGGTCCAAACAAGTGTTTTGTTGTGATCTGAATTTGATGCCAAGGTCAGGATCCAGTCCACTCTTTGCCTCAGACGGAGTCATCAAATGCTACTTTGTTTCCTTGTAATGTGGCCCTTCCTCACAGCTTAGTTCTTATTGACAGTGGTTAAACATCAGGGTTACTGAAGGCTAAGCTGTAGATATTTTTAAAGAAAAAAGCAGTTCCTAAAACAGGCTTATCATTTAATTACAGGTTACATTAAATTGGCAAGTTCACACAAGATAAGGACTTTATTTAAACGCCCATGCGAGCAAACGGTGTATAGCATTCTCACGTGTTTCTCCAGACTAATACAGTGCCTGCTTTAATCCAACGTATGATTAAAGTGCCTGGGCTGCTGAACAAACATGAACTCAGCATTATTAATGTTTAGTGTGTTTAATCCCAATGTAAAATATAGACTTCAAAGTTATTCTGGAGCCTCATCTGGAGAGCATCACATTCACAACGGTCAGAAAACTGGTGAATGTTGTTGACGTGTCTTTCAACATAACTGGTTTCGTTTTACTGTTCAGAAATAAAACATTGAATAAACATAGAGCTTCACCCACAGGTAATGTAAATGTTTGTTCAGCTTGGTTCTCCTCTGCACACAGTGATAAAAAGAAAGACAGATCAACCTGTGTCAGATTCACCTGAAATGTTCAAATCGTGACTATTCTGGCTTTTACTCTTTATGCAAGCTGTATACTTTGTAGAGACTGTGTTTAGCACTTAATGGAAAAGATAGAAACTCATTGATTTGACTTTTGTGGCCTGAAAAGAAAGAAATCCAGTATTAAAGATGATTACTGAATGACAGACTGACAGAAAGATTTCTCCCAACAAGAAGTTCTTGGCATATGGCTGCAAAATACAAGGTTTTTAACTTTAATGTTTAATGTTTTTTAACCAGGATGTTTACTGCCACCAAAGTTAAATAAATAAATAAGTAAACAAATAAATAAATACACAAGAACAGAATACACCAAGATGGATTCTAGGAGCTTGTCATATTTCTTTCTTTTTTTTTTCAAATTCCATAATTTATGTCTTAACAGTCCAGTTTTCTGACCATAACAGTTCAATGAAAGTATAAAAATGTTTATAAATACTAAAAACTTTACAAGAATACTGAAAAAAAAACCTGTTCACTTGAACATTCATTGGTTTGGGGGGCCGCGGTAGCTCGGTGGTCAGCTTTGCGGTCTTGTAATCCTGAGGCTGCAGGCTCAATCCCACTCTTTGGCAACCCCTGAAGAGCAGAGCAGCAGAAAGAAAAACAACTGAGCACCCAGTTGTTTGGAAGAGACTACAACATTTGGGTTAGTTTTAATAAAAATGATATATTTTGTAAAATACAGTTCCTCAAATATGTTTTACGTGAAAGGAAAGAAACAGTTCTTTGTGTGCAATGAAAGTGTTTCACAAAGTATATTTAAATTAGTACTTTACTGTATTTTTTTATCTATTTGACTACTACTGTATTACTACTAATGATGATGATCAGGTCTATCTTTTGTTGACAACAACCTCATTTTCAGGTTGAACTGCTAACTGTAGCAGCACTCGTGTTGCCAGTAAATACCGGTACAGCCGACTTTGGCTTCTCTGTTCTGCTGTGACAGACGGCCTCAAAAAGAGAAAGGAGGGGGGCGGTGGGTGGGGTTTGGCTTTCCCCATCACTGCTGCTCAAGGAACTTCAATAGCCGTGTTTCCATCAAGGTTTCTAGCTGCGCATTTTGAAGTATTGCAGCAGAAAAGCTTAATGGAAACGGCAAAATCCGAATTTACTTCCTCAAATTCGCCAAAAAGTTTATACGCTCGCTTGAGGTGGTTTTTGGGATCTTCGAAAATGAGCAGATGCGCAAAACGACAGATGGAAACAGATTTTCCGACTCAGTTCTGCCGTAGCGAACATTCACGTCACGTGACGTTCAGCTGTTTCCGCTCCGGACAACATGTAACATCGCTAAAACTAGTTTGCATGACAGAATAAATACAACTTGCCCGATAGCAACACGTACCTGAAATATTCTCTCCATTTTGACGAGATGTGTGGCCGGGTTCTGTTTTCAACCGCTACTTCCTGTTTACTGTAGACATGCGCAACGCTGACGTCTGACGTAATGACGCTGACGTCTGACGTAATGACGCTGTGCGTGGCCTGGTAGATGCGCTACAAGCCAGTTGATGGAAACACTTCTGATCTGCATTAATTTGTATTTACATATTTGCGAGATTTCAAAAATTAGCTCAAAATTCGAAATGAAAATGGATGGAAACACAGTTAATAAGGCAGACACCTGAGTGAGCGGGATGAATCGTTTATTTTAAATAATCAAGCGCGGCCTGAACCGAGCCTTTGCTCTAGCCCCTCGGTGATCACTGAGTGGGCCAGGCCACCGGGAAATGTCTTGGTGCTCCCAATGACCAGTTCACCCCTCAGCACAATACTCTGGTTGGTTGCCATCCATCAATCAGCCAATCCTGTGTCCTGTACAATCTTACGTTGAAAACCTACGAAAGTGTAAGCCCGTGAAAGTCGAACCGCAAAAAGTATTGAGGAACTACTGTGCTAGTATTTTTATATTGTCCTGCGGTGTGTCAGGTTGTTTGTCTCCATGTGTCTCTATGTTTTTACAGGATGCCTGTCCAAGGTGTGTCTGGCCTCTTGCTCCATGACTGGAGGGTTAGACCTCAGCTCTTTGTGGCTCTGAACATGTCATTGAGGACAGAACATGAGGAAATCTGTCCCTTTGCAATGTCTTTGCCATCATATTAACTTAACAACATATCAACATATCAACAGCATATCAACTTAACAACATATCAACATATCAACATAACAACATATCAACAACATATCAACTTAACAACATATCAACTTAACAGAATGAAGCCAAGTCACTTTTTTAAATTATTATTTTGGTTTCCAATTTTGCCAGCATGGTGGCTGAGTTAGTAGAGCTTCCGTCTCTCAGCGAGCAGATCGTCAGATCGAATCCCGGCTGGGGACCTTTCTGGGTGGAGTTTGCATGTTCTCTCTGTACTGTATGGGTTTTCTCCGAGTACTCCGGTTTCCTCCCACAGACCAAAAACATGCATGTTAGGCTGACATTGACACAGTGATGTTTGGGTGGTTGGGTTGTTATCAACAACCCTTTTCTTTGGGATAATACTTTCTGTTCATCACGATCAGTTGTAGATAAGACCCAAATGCAAGCGGACACAAGGAGCTTAAAGTAAAATATACTATTCATTTAAATACCTAAATTAAAAAGCAGACATGGCAGCAAATACAATGAGGAGCATGGGAGAGAAAACTGAGGCATTTAGTGTGAAACCAAACTAATGATGGAGCGGTGAACAGAAATGGTTTAAATAGAGTAAAAGTTACAGCACCTGGGATGATGGCTAATTGGAAACAGGTGTGAGCGATGTGAGCCTGTTGAGGAGGGTGAGAGGGAGTGAAACAGAAACACCAAGTACTGTACAGAGAAATCAAACAAAAACCACAAGGAAAAATAAGTTCAGATAACCAGACCATGACGATCTTTCCCAAAATGAAGTTACAACATTTTGGACTTTGATGTTAAACTGTCATTAATAAACGTACTTTTCACTGAACAAATAAAACACTGTTCAACATTTCAAACGGTGACTTGAGATACCTCATCTGCTTTTCTTAAAATCTAAAATACAAACTGCCTAAAAATTTCTTCTGCTTTTTCTAAAAAGTGAAATGAATTAGATCATTTGAAATTAGTCACAATTTATAACGCATTTGTACAAAGTCAGAATGTTCAACAGGAGTCAACAATTTATTTGTGTGATTGTTGTTTTCAGTGATGAAACATCTGCAGCTTTAACGTTCACCACAGGTTGTGGACTGGATATAAGTGATCATTTTAGATTTTATAAGTAAGTCAAGTCAAGTCATCTTAACGGTATTTATAGAGCACAGTTAAAACAGATAAATTGCTATCAAGGTGCTTTAGCACAGAGCTGTTTTTTATTTATTTATTCTAATAAATGTTGACTTGGAGTCAATGGTCTGGGACTGATTTTTAAATTTCAGGTTTTAGCTGCTTCAGTTTGTTTGTGTTTGTGTAGTTCTCTCTGATTATTTGAGCATAATGATATCAGACCATGCTCCGTTATTATTAGATATTCAGTTAACCTCCTACAAACGTAGCCGTCCTTTGTGGCGGTTTAATTCTCTTTTACTGGCAGATGAGGAATTTTGTGAGTTTATTTCTAATGCACAGTAGGGTTAACTCACTTCCTGAAATGAACGTTTGATTGAGGAAGCTGTGTGCACGTGACAGGAGCAAGAGCAGAAGTGAGGGTTCTCACGTGGTTTATTCATCTTTGATTTTTGAGCACCTTTTCTGACAGTTCTGATTTCAACATACAGTACTGTCTGTAGTTTGAGTCACATGCTCAGAGTTCAACTCCTAAAGTTTAATGTTTGTCAGATTGTTTAAAATATTTAAACGCAAAATCATTTATAACTGCAGTCCTTAGACTTTGACCAACTGGGGTAACAATGAATCAGTTTATGACCATTTTTAAGTATATATTCAACATTTATGAATAAATACTCGTTTCTGAATTTAAATGTGGGGAAAAAAATCTGCCTCAATGAGTTTATTGTATTTTAATGGAAGAAAGGAGTTTTGGAGTGGAGACATTTTGACTATTTATGGAAATTCTATGGGGGGATTTCCACAACATACTGTAAGATGTGCATGCTGCAAACTGTGAACATCAGTGGCTTACCACTCACAAAACATACAGAGAAACACAGGCCGCACGTTCCTTTTGTGAGTAAAAAAACGAACGAACAAAAAACCCCATTGTGACGACTATAAAATCATGTTATAGGAGTTTGATCATATTTGACGTCTTGTGCTGGATGAAGATTTTAATGAATGTTTGGCAGAAATACAGATGATTTCTGAAGTTACCAGTTGTTGAAATGCATTATTTGTTAAATAAGTTTGTGTTCCTGCTGATGGAGACCTTTTAGCATTTGTAAAGTGTACATCACAGCAGCAACTGTTAACCTTTTAGCCAAAACAGCACACATTTGAGTAGATTTGTGCTGTTCTTGAATGGTAAAGTAGGCGTGGCAGATGAGGATTTAAGAACTTTGACACAAGTGGATTTGTCACAGCCAGAAGACCACTACAACCACAGCTCTTCTGGGACGTTCCAGATCTGTGGTGGTCAGGACGTCCTGGAAGTGGGAATGCAGGTAAAGTTTGAATTTGGGGTGCGGGGGATAAATCTGATCAACCCACAGCAGTTGGCTTGCAATGTGAGGAGAGGAGACCAACCTGTTTGGAGCAACAATGAGCCTGGGCTGCAACGTGTCTGCTGCAGATGTTATCTGAAACACAGCTGTGGATTATTCCTGGTGTAAGGCTGCAGATACCAGCAAGTCTTCTAACAAAAGAGCCTGAAGATTTGAACTGAAACATTTAAATTCAGTTTATTTATGTAGTCACAACAGAAGTCATCTCAAGGCCCTTAACCCACACCATCTGCTCCCCCGGGAACCCTAGATATCAGCTCTCTGCTCCACACAGAGGGCTGTGGAGCTCGGTGGTCTGTGGTTGTGTCAGGAAGGGCATCCGGCGTGAAAACAACTGCCAAGTCTTCGTGCAACTAGTTCACTGTGGCAACCCCTGACAAAGGGAGAACCGAAATAATTTTTTTTTTTAATTAATCTTTATTTAACCAGGTAAATCCCATTGAGGTCACAGAACTCTTTTGCAAGGGACGCCTGGGCCTGAAGGCAGACTAACATGCAGGTTTTTTGGTCTGTGGATGAAAACCGGAGTACAGTAGTCCCTCGCTACTTCACAGTTTGTTTATCGCATATTCACTATATCACAGTTTGTCAAAATAAGACTGGACATGACGCAATTGGCTGATTGATGGACGAGCCATGTGTTTATTTAAAATAAATTATTTTAAATTATTTTGCACCATGACAGCACGGTGGCACAACTGGTAGAGCTGCTGCTTCTCAGCGAGCAGGTCCCCAGTTCAAATCCCAGTCAGGAGCTTTTCTGGGTGGAGTTTGCATGTTCTCTCCGTGCATGCGTGCGTTTTCTCTAGGTACTCCGGTTTCCTCCCACAGACCAACAACATATATGTTAGTCTGACTGGTAACTCTAAATAGTCTCTAGGTGTGAGTGAGAGAGTGAATGGTTGTTTGTCTCTATGTGTCCCTGTGATGGACTGGAGACCTGTCCAGGGTGTACCCCGCCCCTCACACAGTGATTGCTGGACATGGGCACTGGTGACCCCCGTGACCAAAAATGGAAGAAGCGGGTAAAAGATAATGGATGGAGGGATGGATTTTGCATCACACATGTTTCTGCTGCAGCTCCTTTGTGAAGGTTAACCCCTTGCTGTCCAGATGCACCCATCTGCTTTTGTCTTGCAACTTAAAATTCAAAGCATGACACATCGTAAAAATCCTCATAATCACAAAATATAAAAGTGCTAAAAGTTATTTTTAATTATTTTAGAACTTCTATGTTCAGTTGTTTCAGTGTAATTGATCAAGAAGTACATTTCTGCTCCGTGCTGCAGAGTTGCGTGAAGGGTTAATCCTTTGCTGTCCTGCTGCACTTCTCATCTCTACAGTTTAAATTTAAATACTGTACTATTTTAAATAAACAGTCCATGAAGCATGGATTGTTTATTTAAAATAAGGAGGGAGATTGGGAGTAACAGGTGATGAGTGAGTGTGATTACAGCTTGGCACATGTCATGACAAAGTTTTCTGAACTAGAACTTGGACTTCTGTATCCCTACCTACTTTGTGGATTTTCACTTATCGCAGTTGGCCGTGGTCCCTAACGCCCACGATAAACAAGAGACTATTGTACCTGAAGAAATCTCGTGCATGCACAGAGAGAACGTGCAACTTCTACCCAGAAAGGTGCTTCAAAATCCTCCAGAGCTCAATCCCGCTGTTCTGGACCAACAAGTCTGATTTGTATCAGCAGCTCCACTTGTCTTGACCTCACGTAAAACAAAAGACCCCAGGACAGAGCCCTTCTCAGCCGGTGGTTTATAACAACAGTTAAAGCTGAGTGAAGCTTCATGATGTGCCGTAGGTGCAATCCACCTGTGCATGTCATGGAAGGACAAAGAAGAAACACCAACTACAGGACTTTAAGAACCAGCTGCTGACAGCTTGGTGCTGGACTCCTCAGCTAGCCTTGAGTGGTCCATTCAGTCTGTTCCTCAACAAATTATGGCTCCACATGAACAATCAAACCTTTTTATAACAAACATCTATGTATACATTTGGTTATTTTTTTATTTTCCTTTCTTTACCCAGAGCCCCATATTTTAGCTCACATCATACTGTAGACATGAAGTTACTGTGTAATGATCATGTGCAGTTACTATCAAATTACTGTAAAATCTGCAATCTGTACAAGTATTCACATACTTACATATTGTTTGAGTTTTCTTGTTTTGTACACCTACTGTAATTTAAAAACCTGAGTAATGCCCTTTTATATTATACAAAGTATTTACTATAACCTGGTTCAAGTTCTTCTTCTCAAATTATTTATCATCTTATATGGAATCCTGTCCTGATCAGAGCTCATGTTTTCATAAGTAAAAAGGGATTTATAAGTGTGTAAAAGAACCACACTCAACAACTGGAGACTTTTAACCAGCTTTTTAACTTGCAAGGACCCATTCAAGACATATTACATACATAGATACATATCACACATGTAATAGAACATGTCGTTTTGGTTCTTTGGAGTCCTAGCACCTCTCACATGTGGAGTATCTCAGGGGTCTATACTTGGCCTCCTTCTGTTTTCCCTTTATTTACTACTACAAACCTCTGGGATATGTTTTCCAGAAACGTGGCATTTCTTTTCATTTTTACGCCGATGACAGCCAAATTTATGTTCCATTAAGAATTCAGAATTGAAAAAGACTTCTGGACAGAAGTCGAAACGTTTTCTGCAACAAATAAAGTCCAGTTGATCCTGTATTGAACGCCTTTTTTGATTTTATCATGTCCTGGACGACTGAGAATCTTCACCAGCATGTTCCATTAAGACCAGATAAACAATACTCTGTGAACCAACTCCTGGAATGTATGGCTGAAGTCAGAGCATGGATGTCACAGCACTTTTTACATTTTAATGAGATTCCAAAGTCCTTGCTGATCTGGGTCTTTTCACAAAACATCTGACTGACACAACAACTAACCTGGGTGTAAGGCTGGACAATGATTTTAAACTTGAGACGCAGATTAAATTTGTGGTCAAGCCCAGCTTTTATCACCTGAGACAACTGGCCACGGTGAAACCATTTCTATCACATCATTTTGAGATGTTAATCCAGGCTTTCATTACAACTCGTCTGGACTACTGTAATTCACTTTATGTGGGTCTGAGCCAGTCATTATACTGACTCGACTTCAACTGGTTCAGAATGCTGCTGCTCGTCTTTTAACTGGTACCAGAAAAGGAGAGAACATCACCCCTGTCTTAAAGTCACTACACTGGCTCCCAGTTTGTTTCTGGATTAATTTTAAGGTTCTTTTGTTTGTATTCAAATGTCTTCATGGTCTCGCCCCACACTATTTGTCTGACCTGCTCTAGTCGTATGTTCCCTCACGCTCTCTGAGGTCAGCAGATCAGCTGCTGTTGGTCGTCCCAAAGTCCAACAGGAGGCTGAGAGGTGACCGGGCGTTCTCAGTCACGGCCCCTAAACTGTGGAACGAGCTGCCTTTAACATCAGACAAGTTGATTCACTTCCTGTTTTTAAATCTGCTCTGAAGACACTTTTTTTTTTCTCTTTGGCTGTTAACTTGAAATGTTGGTTTTACAGTTTTAAAGTTATTTGTTTTATTGTTTTTACTGTTTGCTGTTTTATGATGTAGTACCAATAGTTCATTTCTTACGTGATATCTGTTGAGTTTATAGTTTTTATGCTTGTATGTGTTGGTGTACAGCACTTTGGCCAACGGTGTTGTTTTAAAGTGCTTTATAGATAAAGTTGTGTTGTGTTATTGTATAGAACACACATGCAATAGAACATGTCACAGAAATGAGCCATGTTATCTGCTCAGTTTTATATCCCTCTCAGCTCAGCCGGTTCTCAGAGGTCAGGGGGTGTCCTTGAAGTCAACTGCAGTCTTCTTACACAGCGCTCTCTATTTACACAAACATATGGTTCATGTGCAGAGATAAGATTATGTTTTGGGAGATGGTTCTGCTTGTTTTGGCTTCTTGTTCTCAGGGCAGAGAGAAAGAATGTTCTCAGCCATAGTAGTCTGATGCTGAGAAACTCGTCCATGCCTTTGTCTCCTCCAGGCTCGACTACTGCAACTCCCTGTTTATTGGAATCCCTGGCAAAAACCTTCAGAAGCTTCAATACATTCAAAACAGTGCAGCAAGGATTCTGTTGAGAGTTCGTAAATTTGAACATATTACACCCATTCTCCATAACCTCATTGGCTTCCTGTCACCTACAGAATTCAGTACAAAACTGCTCTCATTACACATCAATGCTTACACGGAACTTCACCTGACTATCTAAAGGACATTCTTGCACCATATTCATCCACCCGGTCTCTACGATCACAGAACAGTAATCTACTTCACATTCCACGAACCAAATTAAGGACCATGGGAGACCGGGCATTCTGTGTGGCTGCCCCCCGCCTATGGAACTCTCTTCCTGACTACCTGAGAGCTCCACAGTCACTGGTTGACTTTAAAAATGGCTTAAAAAATGGCACTTTGAGATTTTCATTAATGAAAAGTGCGTTATAAATTGAATTCATTATTATTATTATTAAAGACTTCTTTTTAAGCAAGCCTATTCTGCCTCCACGTGATTTTGTCTTTGATCTTTGTTGATGTTATTGATTTTACTTGATTTTATCACTTGTTTTATTTGATTTTTGCTTTTGTTGCACTTTGTAGCACTTTGGGATTTTTATTAATGAAAAGTGCATTATAAATTGAATTCATTATTATTATTATTATTATTATTATTATTATTATTATTATTATTATTATTATTATTATTATTATTATTATTATTATTATTATTATATTATAGTAATAAAAACATCCATAACCTTTGACCAAAGATTTCCTGACACAAAGTATCAGCTGTTTCCAGTCTCCACGTATTTAAATACTGTACTCAATGGAAGCTGTACCAGTTGGTTAGACATCTCACCGAGTTCTCTGATGTCGTAACTGCAGACGTATGAAGACACAAATACTCTGGGATGTGGGCGCTGATTGTGTTACAGCTGGTTCTCTGCAGACGTCCTTGTTTTGCTGTTGTTGCACAGGAAGTCTGAAAGAGTTGATCATTTCTAATTTTCCATGTGTGTTTGACCTTTTTAGGCAGGTAAACAGATTTTTTTTGTATAAATGTGGACCACATCAGACTGGATAGACAAACTTCAACTTTCAGTGTCTTTCTATTTATTTTGGAATCATTTTAAACAAAAGAGACAGACTAAGAACTTGAATATTTTCAACATATTTCTTTAGACTAAATGACATCAGACAGGGTTAATAAAATCCAGGTGCCAGTGTCTTTTTTTGGGAATGATTGAGCAGCATCATGGACGTCAAGGTGTTGGGGCTTCTCGCTTTGGGTTCTGTTCTGTCGTTTAATGAAGTTTCTTGATTAGATTTATCCTTTGGGTTTGTTTCAACAATTTTTTTCCCTATGTTGTGGTGTAGTTTAGAATACGGATCTTTTCTTATTATTATATTATTATTCGTACAGGGTTTAACTGATTATCCTGGTGGGTTTGTGTTAGTTGAGATGGGCTGAGTTTATTTGTGGCAGACATCATCCTGCAGGCGTATACACTCAGAAAGTCCAGTTTACTCACAATAACCTCTAATAATCAAGTTTATTGTTGAGTATCAGTAAAATGTCAACGTGAGCTTCTCCCAGGTGCAGTTTGGTGCTCGGTTTAGACTGAAAAGATTCACCCCCTCATTTTGTTGCAGCCTCGTTTTAATCTTCCTGCTGTTCTTGGGTTGAAATCTCTGTTTTTGGCCTAGAGTTATTTTGACCCAAGGAAAGCATGAGGTTGAACATTATAACCAGCTCCAAAGCGTGGATCCAACCTTTACCCTGTGTTTTTCTCCCCTTCAGGCCCGTGAAGCCAACCACACCGGGGATCGATTAGCCGCGGAGCGAAGCAGCAGGACGGCCAAGACTCTGAACCACGTGGCTCTGGGACTTGGACTCGGATCCCTGGTCTTATTAATCATCTATGTGATTGTTGTGGTTGTTGTTGTTTCTTAAAACTAAACCTGCTGTTTTTACTTTGTATGCTACTTCTTCACATAACCAGAACACATTAGGAGCTGCCATCAGGTTGAGTTTTTGCTAAGAGCCTGACCGAAATGGAAATTTTGACTATCGCCGATACCGATATAGGGCGGAGGCAGATTAATGCTGATAACCAAATTGTTTAGCTTTGTCCTCCCCCAACAATGTAAGTAAACAGTTACTTTTAACACTTGAAGTCTTGAAACAGTCTTCCTAACGTGCGTTCAGATTTTCTATCCTCCACTAATCATCATAAAGTTATCAAGTGTTCCAAAAATGTAAATTAAATAAAGAAACACCTTCCCTGTTGATTGTTTAAACAGTCAGTCATGTATGGTGAAGGTCTAATTATTATTGACCACAGCTGCATTTTCTTTTCTTTCTTTTTTACAGAGAAGTAAAGAGTTCAAACAAAGTGCATTTGATTGAGAACGACAAAGATAACATTACGAACATCGATGTATTTTACCTCCGCGTTAGATTTATTGTTCTGGATAAAGTTTTACAAAGTATAGCCTATGCTAGTGTAACCTGTAAGTCCAATAAATGTCACGTCACTCAATCAAGTGTAAAATAGACAATTTATTAGTGGATAAATGTGGCACTTTTATTCCCAATCGTTACAACCAGAGCTACTCATATTCCACAAGCCTACAAGTCAAAGGAGAAGCTGCCACAAACGACAGGTTCCCACACCACTACACACGAGAATGGGTCAGGCTTTCAGGACGTGAAGGCTTGTGGCTATGAGCTCCATCCGGTGTCACCTAGGTGGGTGGCTAAATAAGGACAAACAAAACAAAAATAAAAAGTGTTTGGTCCACCCTTACAAGACACACTCCCAGATCTTCTGGTCGACAGGCCATGCAAGGCCCGGGCAGACCACCAAAACCAATTCATTAAACTCAACTCAAAAAGGACAGCAGGAAACCGTACATATGAAACTATAAAGACATCAAACTTCAATTAACAACTTGACAGTTCCAAATACAATTCATTTTAACAGTCATTAAAATACATTATATAAAAAAAACTATACCTGACGCGTCACACCCACGTGCAGCTGGATGTAGAACACACCTTAAAACCTTGTGTGATCACACTGCAACATCCAAACAACACATTACATGGGCGTAGCCAAGATTTTATGAGGGGTGGTTCCTTTAAAGGAAAAGTGGACCTGGAAAGAGCAACACGCCCCGGTGGTTCACTGGAAGCGCTTCGGGTTGCCACTCCAAACTTTATCTCGACCCGGGTTCGATCCTCACTTGGTTGAACTTATTTTACGTTTGTCTTTTATTGGATTTAAAAAAAAAGGAGTTTGTGTTATGCCTGTGGTTAACACAAACTCCTTTTTTTTTCCAATAAAAGACAAACGTAAAATAAGTTCAACCAAGTGAGGATCGAACCCGAGTCGAGATAAAGTTTGGAGTGGCAACCCGACGCGCTTCCAGTGAACCACCGAGGCGTGTCAACCGGTTCGACATTAGCGGTTTCTCCATACCTTCTCTTTCCACCTCTCTTAACACAGAACTTGTGTTGTGCGGGAGTTGTAGGCGGGACTTCATAGGCAAAGTGGGCGGTTCGTTCGAACTCCCCCTGGCTACGCACATGCATTAGGAGAGATACCTGCATTGAGTTTTTAAAACCACCTGATCATGATAAAGTGATTTCTTACCACACATCTCAACAGCAGAAGCACAATCAGAGCTCTGACAAACATTTCTGAAAGGCCACACCTGCTCCTTTATCTGCTTGCCTTTCAATCAGTGATGGAGAGCACCAACAGGTGCCACTGGTTACACTAGGTTATCTAAACGTTAGCTTGCTAACTTGAGAGGCACGTAGCTAATGACAAGCAGGTTGGAGGACTGAAGATAATTTATTATTGTGGTTTTTATTTTACAGATCAGTTACAATAAACTTACCACGCTCTGTTCAGTAAAGTGCACCACACAGTACGGCTCCCTGCTTCGGCTGTGCTGAACCTCAAAGTGAAACTTAAGTGAACGGCTATGACTTGAAAGTAGTCACAGCTGCCCTCTGCTGGATACATTGTACATTTACGCCTTTTGCAAGGACACAGCTTGTTCCCAGTGTTCATGTCGGCACATAATGGGACCATTATTACAGATACTGTATATGTCCCAAATGCCCATATCGGCTTAAAATATCGGCCCCTACCAATATATCAGTCGGGCTCTAGTTTTACCCTAAAATCCTGTCGGGAATAAAAAGGCTTTAGGAGGAACAGAAATAATGGCAGGAAAGCGATTGTAATCAGGATTTTATTGTCATCGTGGTTTTAATTTGAGAAGGGAACCAGCCACTCAGGAACCCGTCAGGAGACTCAACCTGTATGGTTGCTTTATTCATCTTTTTTATATGGTTGCTTTTGTCTCTTTTCTAAAATGCCTTATCAAAAATAAATAAAGTATACTGTGGTCAAAACAGTTTGTGCTGCCTGCCTGTTTGTTTTTTTAACTAGATCTAAATATTTGTGCTCCAACATGTAATCTCTTCCATACTGATGCATTTTCCACATCTTTAGCATTTCTGTCTCTGATCTGTTTTTCTTTGTTTGTGCTGTTGTGTCATTTTGTTTCTTGTAATTCCTGGAAAGGAAAGTTCACGCTCTGAACAATCTTAAGAATGCTTGTGGACAAGTAGTTAAATTATGACACAAGTCAGATGCACCAGACCAAAAAGGGACCCTTCAGGGTGTGAGTAATGGCTTCCAGATGTTGACTTCACAGTTTGGATGAATAAGGAGTTCTTCTGCTCATTCTGAGACTTTAACAGTAAATGTTTTGTCCCTCTCAGTCTCATCCACTTCGTGTTTCCTCACACTTTTTCTTCCAAACTTGTGCAATGACACACTCGCATCCTTTTTTCCTTTCTCAGTCTGACTCATCCTTTGTCTCTCTTCAGCTTCTTCATTTTATTATCTTGTTCATTTGGAGTCTGTCGGACCCTGATGTGATTAGCCAGAAGAAGAAAAAGCTTTTTGTTTGCCGAGGCACAGAAGTACTGAAACCAAACATGAAACTTTGATTTTGTTGTAAAACATGACTGAAACGATGCACGATATTGGATTTCTGGCCGATATAAGCCAGTATGTTAAAACCTATTTGGCCGATACCAGTCCCAATATTTTTTTTCCTAGACTTACAGAGACTACATAGCATTCTCCGCTGTTGAATTAATATTATACATTACTCTGCATGGTCTTTGTCAGTTTGTCCTGCTACCAAATGCAGATGCTAAAAAGGGGACTGAAAATGATGTAACACTTCAACTTGGATTATGTTTAATGTCAAATTTATTCATGACATTTACTCTAACACAATGACAACACTCGAACAGGGCAAATTTGTGACTTCACAAATCTAAACTCAACCTGTTCACAAGTGAAAAGCGTATAAGTAGTAGTGCATTAATAGATATACATAAGTTTCTTAAATTAAGACAGAGGCCCATTACCTGCTTATGCAATCTTGACAATCAACTAAAATCTATGAATTCTGCTATGTGCAAATTAAATCAAAAGCACAAAAAATGTTGTCAGCTTCTTTCCTTTGTCAACAACATGGCCCTCTTATTTAGACTTATTTGCTACAAAAATTGTGTAATAGAGCGTGGGAAGTTCAAACAGGCAAAAATGCCAAATAACATGCACTACATTTTAGCATTTATATATACATACAGTATATATACACAGGTAGTCCCCGACTTACGAGCGCATCGACATACGAGGTTCCGGACTTACGAGCTGACTAACGAACAGTAAAGTTGTACAGAACATACAGAAAATACAGCACTGGTATGTGTTTTTAGATGAAAGTGTGTTAGCTAACAGTTTGTAAACAAGTTTCTGAGCATGTTTATGAACTAGTATGTACGTTTGTGTTGAAAAACGAGTGTTCGTAGTAGCGCTAGCATAAATTTTCAGATTTACGACCGAAAATCCGGACTTACGAGCGACACGTGTTTCGTGTTCCGGCTTAAGAGAATTCGTGTTACGAGCACCTCGCAGGAACGGAACTCGCTCGTAAGTCGGGGACTACCTGTATATTTATGTATATATATATATTATATGTATATATGTATATGTATATATGTATATATATATATATGTATATGTATATATGTATATA
>JBBPBX010016385.1:0-17500 GCA_038048925.1 Garcialebias charrua
AAATGTCCGCTGTTGGACAGCCTATGCTATGCTAACGGGAGGTCCCACTGCAATTTCCAAATTTCCCGTTTGTTTAAGTGTTATAACCTAAAATTATTGAGATAGAATGTCATAATCCTTTTTGATCAATCCTTCCAACCGTGACGGTTCATTCGGCCCTAATTAATTTGTCTCGAACTGTCCGCAAATATTTTATTTGTTTATTCAAAAAACTGTTACACGTCCTGCGGCCTTCTAGCCTGGTTAAAACCAGACCCCCGTTCAGAGCTAAAGTTCTATTTTTTCATTTCACCCATATTCACGCTGTAGAAAATTATTTAATCCTGTTATAATGGAGTTGTGTAAACTGTTTTAATGTAATGTTTATTCTGTGTTTCAGGGCACCAGTACCAACTACTGTACTGAGGAGGTGAAGACTACTTTTGTTACTCTATTAAACTGCTGTATCTAAATAAAACTTTATTCTAATCTTGGCACCTCAATGTTTGTTTCATATTTAATCCTCAGATAGCTTGTGAAAAGTTTAAGAAGAAAAAAACCATCCATAAATATGTCATACAGGCTAAAAATACAGTACCGTATTCGTCGGCATATAAGTCGCACCGGAGTATAAGTCGCACCAACCTAATTATGCCCAATTAAATGGATAAATCAACGTATAAGTCGCATCGGCCTATAAGTCGCACCGGCCTATAGGTCGCACATCACATGAACTGGTGTTTTGCCCAAAATGGACTGGCTACCAAATTGTTTGGAAGGACTTTTGACAAGATTATCACATAAAAACTACAGTATTTTGTTTGATGTGTCTTAGTTGAACTTTTCATTAATAAATTAACATTATTTTGGACTGGCTGCCAAATTGTTTGGAAGGACTTTTGACAAGATTATCACATAAAAACTACAGTATTTTGTTTGATGTGTCTTAGTTGAACTTTTCATTAATAAATGAACATAATTTTTGTATATTTTGTGTCTTTCATCATTTATCTTTAAAGATAAACACATAAAAATATATTTTTATTAGCTGACATTACAGTAAAAAACGTGTCTCAGTTTAAAATGATGACAGAAACAGATACTGTATTTATTTTATGGTTTTTATTTATTTATTCAAAACCATTGAAGTCTTCATCTTCTGTGTCACTGCACCATTTTTGGACCAGGCAGATGTCAACAGTGTAGGTACTGTAAAGGGTTTCTTAGCGCCCATAGCGGCCGAAACTGGTACTGCACCATTTTTGGAGTTTTTGACCAAAGTCAAATTATGACCAAAATATTGGAAAAATCGACGTATAAGTCGCACCGGCCTATAAGTCGCAGGGCTTAGAAATGTAGGCAAAAAGGTGTGACTTATACGCCGGAGAATACGGTAAACATTATTTTCCTCCTTCTGTTTTTGAATTCTTTAAAGTCCATGACTCACCATGTTTTCAAATTGCATCGCCATTATTTATTTGTTTATTTAAAAATAATACAGGATCGTTTATTTATATTGTAGCGAAATAATGCTAAATGTGTTATTTCATGATTTATAGCAGATTTTTAGCAAAAGCTCCGGGAAGATCTGCCCCTCTCTTTTTTCTCTCCCCGTGGGTCGGGAGTTCAGAAAGGTAGCTGCGCAGTGGAGCTCTGAGCGCGTGGGCTCCCCGTGCTCCACGCAACAAGGCTGGACAGAACCGAGCCCTGAGTCAACAAAAAGAACTTCAAAGGTAACAGCAGAACGGGGAGCCAGGGAGAAGACGAGAGAAGCCGCGCGGCTCTTGCTCCTCTCTGGACAGAAGCTGAGAGGCTTTGAGAGCAACGAGCAACAGTCCGCAGCGGTGTTATATCTTATTAAAACGTCTATAAAATAAATAAAATAAAAAATAAAAACAGAGCACTGGTCCAGTTGTACACACAAATGCACCAAGAAATATGCAGTTTTAACTCCCTTTTTTTTTTAAACCCTCGCCTGGCCCAAATGCAAAAATGAAAATAGACGAAATATTCTACTACAGTAATAGTTTATCATATTATTTTATCCTTTATTTTGTTCTTTATTTTAAAATTATCTCTTACTTATTTTATTTGTTTGTGGGTTTGATTTTTCAATACCTTTATTCCTAGTGTATTATAACGTATTTTACGCACGGTAATATACAAATACACCACCTCACCAGATTCCGCCTCTACTTATCATAAATCAAATTATAAGTAGATTTAATTGACACTGTTTTATAGTTAGCTACAAAACCTAACGAGACTTACAGTAAACTCAGTCTAGGGTTACAGGAGTGACGGAGAATATTTATTCTAAAACCCCACTCCCCCTCAACCAGATTGACCCGTCGGTCCACTGGTGGCGCGACCACTGCGTGTTTTTACTCTGGAATCTGGAGTCTTGGCTGGAAACTTATAATTCTACTTTTAATTTTAACGTTCCCTTTTTTTTTTTCACACGTATTAGCCCTGGAGTCCAAACACCCTGAGTAAACTTTGCCTATAAATGTCCAATTTCAGAGTTTTTGTTGAAACAAGCAATCTGCTTACCTCTTATTGTGTAGACCGGTCTGTTTTCAGCATGTTGGACTCTCTTCCACCCCCTTTATCGTCCTTGTAGAAACATCTCGGTGGGACCTCCAATTTGTTGCGGATTAAACCTTACTTTCCGCTCGAGTTGGTTTTTTGTTTCTCTTTGGATCGAATGCTGGAGTGAAAGACACGACAGAGGTACTTGAAATTCCAAACCCACTTTAATTAATCATAAGGTTAAAAGTCACAGAATACATTTGTTATATTTTATAAGCTATATATATATATATATGATCTCATATGAGAAGACAGAGAGAGAAAGAAAGAAAGATAGGAGAACAAAGAGAACATGAATGCGCATTCAATGGAGACAGCATACAACCTGATGGGTTGGTCCCTCGTGGCCTGCTTCTGCGTTGTCTGTTGGAGGAGGGAAACTTATACTTTTATACTCTTCTGTGGGGCGTTTTCTGCTCTCAACCAATAAGAGAAGTTTTGCTTTGTTTTCTTGTAGGGTGTTTCCTGCCTTAACCAATAAGAGCAGTTTTGCTTTGTTTTCTTGTCCTACCCCACTGCCAGAAAGCTTCTGTTCTGGTTTACCCAGGCCTCAGGGGGTTTCAGCTTACTCTGGTTTCCAAAACTAAATATACAGCAATGCTGAGCACCCACAAATCACACACACACTAGTAGACCACCAAGTGACCAATCAGTGCAACTGGACACCAAACCACACCAAAGACACACATAGATTAGGGCTGTTCTGACACTCCCTGGCTGAGCAAACATGTAGAACAAGAGAGAGAGACTGGTCATTTTAACATTGTTTGAAAACCCCTTTTGGAGAATAAAAACACGAAGAATAAAAGACATTTTAATTCATAACAAGAGGATGTACTTCCTGCGACAGCGGAGGAAGGCCAAGCTGCCGGCCAAGCTGATGGTGCAGTTCTACACGGCCATCATCGAGTCCATCCTCAGCGTGTCCATCACAGTGTGGTATGCCGGGGCCACTGTCAGGGACAGACACAGACTGCAGTGCATCGTGCGCTCTGCTGAGAAGGTAATCGGCTGTAGTCTCCCATCTCTCCATGACCTGTACGTCTCCATGACTGTGAGGCGAGCAGGTCGGATCACAGCTGACCCTTCTCACCCTGCATACGGTCTGTTCGAATGACTCCCCTCAGGCAGGAGGCTTCGGTCAATTGGGACCAGAACCCATCCATCCATCCATCCATCTTCTTCCGCTTATCCGGGGTTGGGTCGCGGGGGTAGCAGCCTAAGTAGGGAGGCCCAGACTTCCCTCTCCCCAGCCACTTGGAGCAGCTCCTCCGGGGGAATCCCAAGGCGTTCCCAGGCCAGCCGAGAAACATAGTCCCTCCAGCGCGTCCTGGGTCTTCCTCTGGGTCTCCTCCCGGTGGGACGTGCCCGGAACACCTCACCAGGGAGGCGTCCAGGAGGCATCCTAACCAGATGCCCGAGCCACCTCAACTGGCTCCTCTCGATGTGGAGAAGCAGCGGCTCTACTCCGAGTCCCTCCCGGATGACTGAGCTTCTCACCCTATCTCTAAGGGAGAGTCCAGCCACCCTGCGGAGAAAACTCATTTCAGCCGCTTGTATCCGAGATCTTGTTCTTTCGGTCATAACCCAAAGCTCATGACCATAGATGAGGGTGGGAACGTAGATCGATCGGTAAATTGAGAGCTTTGCCTTTTGACTCAGCTCTCTCTTCACCACGACAGACCGGTACAGCGCCCGCTTCACTGCGGACGCTGCACCTATCCGCCTATCGATCTCACGCTCCAGTTTTCCCTCATTCGTGAACAAGATCCCGAGATACTTAAACTCCTCCACTTGGGGCCAGAACCTCCCGCCATAAAAACAGTTTCTTCCCCTCTGCTGTCAGACTTTTGAACACTCATAACCATGTTACCCCATAACTTGCCTTGGTCGCTGTATTTTGTATTTTGATTGGGAATCACTGTATCACTGTATTTTGATTGCACCACTCTAATTGCGCTGTTTTTTAGTAGGTTTTGTTCACTGAATATTGTATTGATGTTTAATGGTTTATGTTTTTTATGTTTTATGTTTCTATATTTTATGCACCGTTATGCCGAAGCAAATTCCTAGTCTGTGAATCCTGTTCATTGACAATGGCAATAATAAACTGAATCTGAATCTGAATCAAGGATTGGCTCTGAGCCCCTTCTTGGTTTTTCTGGTGATGGTCAGACTAACAGATTAGGTCAAGCAGGAATCCTTGTAGACTATGATGTTTGCAGATGACATTGTAATCTGTGGCAAGAACAGGAAACGGGTGGAAAGGAACTTTGAGAGGTGGAGGTATGCACTTGAAAGAATAGGAATGAAAGTCAGCCGCAGTAAGACAGAGTACCGTATTCGCCGGTGTATAATACGCACCAGTGTTTAATACGCTTTGTCCAATTTTTGGGAATAAATCAGACTTTTTTTTACATTATACGCTTCGGTGTTTAATACTCGCAGCCGTTGCAGTCTTTTTTATGGCCACTAAATGGCGCCAAACCCTCCCCGACGCCGACGTAACGCGTCATCCACCGCTGACATTATGCGTTACCACACCGCTGAGACAACCCGGAAATGCGGTCCAGTGTGCAACGCAACCTGAATTTCATTAAAATTTAACTACAGAAACGCCTACAAATATCATTGTCAGCTGAATATATATGTTAACATGTCTCCGTTTAATTTTTGTTAATAAATGATTACAAATCAGCTGAATTTAAAATGTAAACAACACGATGTGCGCACACACAACAGGCCCACAGGCCCGGTTTGGAGCGAGAGCTGAATTTAATTAAAATTAAACTACCGTACAGAAACACTTAAAAAAAATTATTTGTTAGCTGAATATATATGTTAACGTGTCTCGGTTTAATTTTTGTTAATAAATGATTACAAATGAGCTTAATTTTGAACGTAAACAACACGATGCGCGCACCCAGACAGACAGAAACGGTTTGTTGCGCATCATTTAACTAAAATAAAATTACCGTACAGAAACACCTAAAAAAATTATTTGTTAGCTGAATATATATGTTAACGTGTCTCGGTTTAATTTTTGTTAATAAATGATTACAAATGAGCTTAATTTTGAATGTAAACAACACGATGCACAAATCCAGACAGACAGAAACGGTTTGATGCGCATCATTTAATTGAAATAAAACTACCGTACAGAAACACCTAAAAAAATTTATTTGTTAGCTGAATATATATGTTAACGTGTCTCGGTTTAATTTTTGTTAATAAATGATTACAAATGAGCTTAATTTTGAACGTAAACAACACGATGTGCGCACCCAGACAGACAGAAACGGTTTGTTGCGCATCATTTAATTAAAATAAAACTACCGTACAGAAACACCTAAAAATATATATATTTCTTATATTTCTACTGAGCTTAACTAAATGTGAAATCAGCTGGTCTGAGATGGATTTAAAAAAATAGTTCGCCGATTTATTTCTTTACATTTAGCTAAATAAACGCTTAAAAATATTTCTTACCTGACTTTATAGCAGACGGGCTCCTGAGCTTAACCAAATGTGAAATCAGCTGGATTTAAAAATCTGCAGTGTGGTTTATGAGTGGTATCATAAAAACAAAAACAGCGAACCTCACAGCTAATTGCAGCTACCGGTACATCCACAGCAGGGAGCGGGCAGCGACAGCGTCAGTCCAACCAGAGGAGGCTTTTTTCGGACACATGAGCTGGAAACTTCTGAAAGTGGCCCCTCTTCCTCTTCGCTCTCTGCTGCAGCCCATAGCGCCCATAGCGGCCGAAACTGGTACTGCACCATTTTTGGTACTGTCTGCAGGTACCGGTAAACAGAATACAGGGCGCATTAGCGCCCATAGCGGCCGAAACTGGTACTGTACCATTTTTAGGCCAAACTGAAAAACAGCGAATCAGAGCTAAAAATTGGTCTAAAAATATTGGAAAAAATCCATAGATAATACGCTTCGGTGTATAATACGCAGGATATTCAAATGAGCAATAAAAGAGCGTATTATACACCGGCGAATACGGTACATGTGTGAGAGGGAGGCCAGTGGAACAATGAGGCTACAAGGAGCAAAGGTCACAAAGGTGCAGGACTTAAAGTATTTGGGGTTCACTGTCCAGGAAAATGGATAATGTGGTGAAGAGGTGAAAAGAGAGTCCAGGCAGGATGTAATGGATGAAGACATTTTTCAGGAGTGATTTGTGACAAAAAGATGTCAGCAAAGGTCAAAGGAAAAGTTTACAATGGTCAGACCAGCTATATTGTATGGTTTGTAGACAGTGGCACTGTAAAAAGAAAAGAGAAAGAAATGGAACTGACAGAAATGAAGATATTGAGGTTCTGCTTAGGTGTGACAAGAATGGGTAATATTAGGAATGAGATCATCAGAGGTACAGTACAGCACAGGTTGAACAACTGGGAGAAAAAGGTAGAGAAGCCAGACTGAGATGGTTTGGGCATGTCCAAAGGAGGGACAGTGAATATATTGATAGAATGATGTTAGAAATGCAACTGCCAGGAAAAAGACCAAGACGAGATATATGGATGCAGTTAGAGATGACATGGTGCCCACCTTCCATTGTTACTTTAACCACCAACACATATTTGATGTAAATAATTGGGGTCATTAGCGTATTGAACAACATACAAGAAATGATGTTGTGTACTGCTTTCTTTGGCAATTTTTTTTTTCAATAAATGCCACTTCTTCCTTTCATGCAAACAAATAAAGTCCAGTTGATCTTGTATTGAACGCCTTTTTGATTCCTTTCATGCAGCATTCTGTCACATTATATTTCTAGAAAGGACACAAATTATGAGATCACACAACAGGCCCATGGGCCACTGTTTATTATGTATGAGTATACTTGTCCTTTACCTGTCTGGCAACTAGACTGAGAAAACTAGAGAACCAGGGAGAAGCACAGCAATGATCAGTGGCTTCCCGAGGAAAGAGGTGGAGCTGGGGGTTCCTCTGCATGGCAGAAACCTGGTTCATGTGCTTTTTGGGCTCCCAGGCTGGTGTGCCACCTCTCCACCTGGCTCTACTTTAAACAAGACTCCCATGGAGATCAGCTGTGCCATCAGCAAAACACAGCTAGAAGAGGAGAGCTTGTTGAACAGCACACCTGTTCTTTCCACCAAGCCGGGAGTTTGTCCCCTGTAGCATGCCAGGAAATGCCAGCATTTGATGGCTACCTGTAATTTCTTCCTTTATTTTCTGTCAGATCAATTAAACATTTCAGCAGTGGTTTCACGGTCACATCCACAGTGAGAAAAAAAGAGACAGGTTTTAAGAGAGATGAGATAAATTGCTAGTTTCCACAGAGCAGACAGCTGAAGCTCTGGTTTGAACTGGTATTTGCTCCCTTGCTGGGTATATTGATAAGCAGCACTGAACCCTGCGGTCAGTGTTTAATTGCATTAGTTGGAGTCCTCTAGTCACCCTCCTTTTCCTTCCTTGAGAGAAGAGGTGCACAAGTGTTTACTGATAAGCAAATGCAAGCAAGGCAAATGTAATCAAAAATAAATTATGAAGCAGGGAAGATACTGTAAAGTCAAGCTTCAAACCTGTTGTGTCTGTTAATCTTGTAATGATTGCAGTATTGCAGCAGAGGGGCGGACCTAAAACAATAGCTAAAAATCCCAGGCAAATCTATGACATAAGTGTCCAAGCTAGCTTTTTATCTTGTTGCAGTCTATCGTGCCCACTGTTCCAGACATTCAACCCCTCCCCACCCCTGCCCACAAACACACACACACATACACACACAGAGCTGGAGCAAGTCTACAGAAGAGACGTCCAGCAGAGTGGATTAAAACAGCCTGCACATTCTGACAGACCTCTGTGGGCCCCAGCATCTGCTCTGAGCTCAGATTGGGGACCTTGTTGCTCCTCTAGAAGGTGACTCATATAAAGTGCAGCAGCACCAAAACACACTCATCAAACCCTTCTTTTCACCTGCTGCCATAAAAGGCAGACAATCATGTAATTGCCTCTTGCACAATGGGTGTGTGTACCGGTATGTGTGTTGGGTTCATCTGTCTTTTAGCCAGGTATTTTATGAATCACGGTTTGGGTTTTACTGAAACTTTCAAAAAGTAATCTTTGGTGGCACATCTACAACTCAATACATTTTAAAATCAACCTGATTCAAGAAGTCCACCACAGCTAATGGGCCTTGGCAATCTGAGCTGTTATTACCCAGTCGAACTTACAGTTGTTGAGATAAAAACAGGTGTGGTAGTAGCATCATTTACAGCTCAACCAAGACACTTTATTAGAATCTTGCCAATCAAAGTTATGTGTGATATGTTGTCCTTGGGGAATGCTAGTTTATTAGTAAAAATAAATACATGCATTAATATCCTCAGAATCAGTAGGAATTATAGTTTACTGCCTCAACGATTCTAAACAAGAGTTCATTTACAATGTAGTTGTACTATCTTCACTCCTTGAGAGCATTGTTTGTGTCTCACTGATGAACAGTGGGTGATGGAGCAAAATGAAGAAAAAAAAGGTCTGAGGAACATGTCACGGTTGAGCACTGCTGTAAACCCTCTTTTCTCCTTCACCTCAGACTCTTCCTCTCACAAGGATGTGTTCTGTATTGGCATTTTACAAAGTTGCTTTGTCCACTCCTTGCCCTCCCTTGACCTAGCTGGACACTAAAGCTATAGAAAGAGTTGTGTGATGAAGATTCATTCAATTCCAGCCAGCTGCACTCTCCTTTACCTTGTGTCCAGAAAGGAATGGTTCCTGGATGTGGGCATACAAGATGTGCACACTCAGGCGGCAGTCCAAAAAAAAAACTTTACCCCTACCTTACATGTGTGGTGACATGGACAAGTTTCTAATTATCATGTAACCATTGTGTATGTTCTTTTGTTTAGAGGAGTTTGCTTGGAAACATACTCACTTTGGCATCAAATTTAATGACCATAGTGTTTTATTGTGGAGTTTCCAACAGCTCTGGCAGTGCAGAACATCCGCACGTATACACACATTCATTCTTTCAGAAGCTGCAGATGCGATGAAGCATGTCACCACTTCATGACACCCAACATTTCAAAGATATTAGGGCTAATTACATCATCATTATCGCGTGCTGCATGCATGTGTGTGTGGCTATGGGCTCAGCGCGGCACACACAGATTGGTGTGCATGAGCGTGTGTCTATATTAATGAGACTCCTCAGACGGGGCTCTTTGAGTCCCTGGTCCACCTCTGAATATCTTACATCTCAGATGCAAGTTGTGTGCTGCCCCTAAAGAGCCACACAGAAAGAAAAAAAAAACATCTCTCAGAAAGAGCCACAAATGAATGTTTTGAGATTAAAGCAGACACTGAAGAAACGAAATGATGATTAGTGATTTGAACAGCTAGAAGGTGTATTTGACAGTTTTATTCCCCCAGTCTTAGCTTATGTTAGCTGATTTGTGTCTACAACGTGCACTAGCAAATAGAGATAGAAACTTGAGGGGTCGGTGAGGAGTTCAGTGTGTCAGAGGTCTCAAAGCCCAGGCTCTTTGATTCCACTCCCTTGCTGATCGGAGAATTTCCTCTCCAGTTTCCCAGTGCTGGGCCCATGCTGGGCTAGGCAAAGTGAGCCAGGAAAATTTATGTTGATGTCGGCAATGAAAACACCACCACCCCTCCACCGCATTGAACAATATTTGTCAAACAGCGGTCTGTCTGTTCGTTCTCATTTTCTCTGCGTTCTCTTTTATCTCTCTGAATATTTCCATTCTTACGGATGTGCATTTCTGAAATCATAAATCCATGTTGGCGAGGGGTTTCACACTTCACATGGCTTGTTGTCTCTGCAGGGACTTTGGTAACGCAGCTCTCTATTTGTCTCCTCAGGGGTGGGGCAGCTTTGAGTGTGCCTTTAAAGGTGTTAGCCACACATGTATTTTTCTTTCCTAGGGCCCTCGATATGTAAATGTAAATGAAAATATCAAAATAATTACACTTTTCTGTATAGCTTCACGTTCATTTTGTAAGCTTTTTCCCCCCATCAGTGTTCTTTTATTTAACATTGTTTTGTTTTCAACAGAAGGAGATTTGCGTTAGAGAATCATAGTGAGATGCTTATAGAGTCTATGTCTATCTCCTGATGATTTTTTTCTTCTTTCGGCTGCTCTCTTCTTCAGGGGTCACCATAGCCTGCCTAAATAAAGGTTGAATGAATAGCAAACTAAGTCACACGAAGACCTGGCAATAATTTATATGCTGGATGACACAATCACAGACCACTGAGCTACCACAGCCCTCTATGTGGAGCAGAGAGCTGATATCTAGGGTGCATGGGGGAGCAGATGGTGTGGGTTAAGGGCCTTGCTGAAGGGCCCAGAGTGGGGCAAATGAGGGTGGAGACAGGTGTGGGCACTTCACTTATCCCACCCACATTTTTGATGTTATTGGTACCGGCGAGAGTTGAACCAGCTATCTTCCAATCACCGACCCACCTTCTCTAACCTCGGCACCACGCTCATGGGGAGTCCAAGGAATCCAAAATTCTATCAAGCTCATTTAAAAATAAACAATCCATCCTTGTTCCGGAGTCAGGTCACAGCTTAAGCAGGGAGGCCCATACTTCTCTTTTCCTAGCCACATCTTCTAGCTCTTCTGGGAGGACCCCAGGTGTTCCTAGGCCAGCAAAGGGACATGTTCTCCTGTGTGTCCTGGGTCTTCTCCGAGACCTCTTCCCAATCGCACCTATCTAGGGAGGTGCCAGGGAGGCATCCTTACCAGATACTCAAACCACCTCAACTGGCTCCTCTCGATGTGGTGGAACAGCTGTTCCAGTCCGAGTCTCTCCCGGATAACTGAACTTCTCAACCTCTCACCCTGGGGCAGCTGTGGCTGAGTGGTTAGAGCAGTCGTCTTCCAATGCAAGAGTTGGGGGTTCGAATCCACCAGCAGTCACATGCTGAAGTGTTCCTGGGCAAGACACTGAACCCCTCATTGCCTCCGATGTGTGTCCCATCAGTGTATGAACGTGATAAAGCTGTATGAATTAGTAAATGAGGGCACAGCTTGTGTTGTAAAGTGCTTTGAGTGTCTTGATAAGATAGAAAGGCCCTATATAAGTGCAGTTCATTTACCTTATATCTAAGGTAGAGTCCAGCTACCCTGCATAGAATAATTAATTTAAACTGCCTGTATTAATGATCTCGTTCTTTATTTGACCTACATTTACCCAGGTTAGTCGGTTGAGAACAAATTCTCATTTATAGTGATGACTTGGCCAAGAAGAAGCAAACACAGGAGTGGGAGAACACCAGAAGGACAACATCTAAACGTCTAATGCCAAAAATACACTACATGCGTTCTGGCTCCGCCCCGCTCCGGTCCGACCTCCGCAGCAAATACGCACCCATTATAATCAATGACAGAATTTACACTGGCTCCGCACGGCGGCGGCGAGCTGCGGAGAGCGGACGGCAGTCCGTCAAAATTAGAAATTTTTCTATTTCTGCCGGACGCCGGAGCTGTGCCGGAGTCAACTTTTGAAGATTACGTCGCACCAACAGGAAAAGGAACGAGCACAACTTCCGTATTTACAAAATAAAATCACCACGGGCGGACTAATCCTAGCTCTATACGGATTTATTTGTACAAAAATGCTGTCAAACTATCATTTATGACTACGCCTACAAACGCAATACAATAAATAAATAAATAAATAAAGTATTTTATTCTGAAATGTAATACATCACTTCCTGTTGCTCAAACCATGTCCTGTCGCTCATTTACGAGAGAAGATCAAGGCAGCAGTCTCTACTGTTGTTCTCCTTCTTCCACCGAATGAATTGTTTTGTTCTGACTTACTTATTTATCACTTGATTTATCGCGCGATCTCGCAATTCCCGCGCATGCGTCTCGGAGCAGCGCATCCAGGCGGACCTGAGCTGAGCGGAGGAAGTGGAAACTGGACTCGCTCAGCTGCGACCTGCGGAGCGGGGCGGAGCCGGACCGCATGTAGTGTAAATTTGGGGTAACACTCAAACATCATGTTGTACAGTCCATGTGGGACAGGTTTCATGATACAAGAAAGTAACAGAGATTGAAAAGGAAATTGCTAAAAGCTTGTGCAGCAGTAATCAAGTGATACTTTCACTGAGTTTTTAAACAGTGAAAATGTGACAAAAGAATAAACTTTTTGCATTTCTTGTAGTTGGTTCCAATCATTAGCAGCAGAAAATTGAAATGATGATAGCCAAATGAGGTGCATGCTTTAGTAAGAGATCGAGTATAGCTGCTGGAGTGGAGAGTACGTGGGGTTTTACAGTTAGAGTTTCATGGATCAGCAGAAACCAGTTTGTCTGTAGGAGTGAGGAGAGTGCCAGTTCACTTTGTGCAGTGATGAGTGCTTAAGGGAGTTCTGGTGGTAAATTAATGGCTGCGTGATAAAGGGTGTCCAGTTAGTGGAAGAGAGTTCAGAAGTTGTTCTGTAAATTACATCACTATAGGAAAACATCACAAGGATTGCCATTTTTGCCAGAAATTGATTAGCAGGTTGCGTTAGAGAGGATTTTTTTCGGAAGAGGAACCCTATTCTGGATTTGACTTTGGGGGATGGACAGATGTTCTGACATTTTCCTGTATAATTCTCTGATATAATTCAGAATTCATTGTTCCATCAATGATGGAAAGCCGTCCTAGTCCAGATGCAGAAAAATAGACCCAATGATACTACCACCAACATGTTTCACAGATGGGATAAGGTTCTTCTGCAGGAATGCGGTTTTCCTTTCTCCAAACGTAACACTTTTCATTTAAACCAACTCTTTTTTTTATTTTGGTCTCGTCCATCCACAAAACATTCTTCCAGCAACCTTCTGGCTTGTCCACATTATCTTTTTGCTAAAGCAAAGTACGAGCAGCAATGTTATTTTAGGAGAGCAGTGTCTTTCTCCTTCAACCCTGCCATGCACACTATTGTTGTTCAGTGTTCTCCTGATGGTGGACTCATAAATATTTACAGTAGTAAATATGTGAGAGTTCTTCACTTGTTAGAAGTTACCCTGGGGTCCTTTGTGACTTTGCTGACAATGCCACACCTTGGAGTGATCTTTGTTGGTCCACCACTCCTGGGAATGGTAACAATGGTCTTGAATTTCCCCCATTTGTACACAATCTGTCTGACAGTGGATTGGTGGAGTCCAAACTCTTTAGAGATGTTTTGTAACATTTCCCAGCCTAATGAGCATCAACAACTCTTTTTCTGAGGTCCTCAGAAATCTCATTTGTTCCTGCCATGATCCACTTCCACAAACATGTTGGGAAGAGCAGACATTGATAGATCCTGTTCTTTAAATCAAACAGGGTGTCCACTCACACCTGATCATCATCACATTGATTGAAAACACCTGACTCTAATTTCACCTTCACTGATAATCCCAGAGGTTCATATACTTTTGCCACTCACAAATATGTGATATTGAATCATTTTCTTCAATAAATAAATAAATGACAGAAATGTTTGTGAAACCTTGTTTTTGTACATACTTTGTACAATAATTCAGGGAATAAGATTGTGGAATGGTCTGGAAGAAAATGTTAAAACAGCCAGATATTGGTATATATTTAAAAATTTGTTAAAAGTGATTAAAAAAAAAAGAATATGAAAAATAGCATAAAAATGTATATGAATCATTGTTTGAGTTGATGTAGTCTTTAATTTGGTAAAGTTGTTAGCTTTTTTCTTTGGTAAATTATTGTTGTGAGTATATTTGGGTAAAAAGGGGCAGAGATTATAAGATTATTCTTCATCTGCTGCCTTTCATTTTATTTTGAATGAATGTTTTTATTTTTGAGTTGTTGACTTGATTTTAATGAAATGAATAAATTTTAATAAATGAAAAAAATCACTGAGTATAATAATAATGACCTGATTGAGAATGATCAAACACTGAGTATAATATTTTTGTCTCATTTACTGGGTTCTATCTACTTTTAGGACCGTATCTGATGATGTTTTAGGTCATATTTATGCAGAAACAAAAAATTCTAAAGGGTTCACAAACGTTCAAGCAGCACTGTAGTAAATGTCAGTGTTGCAGTCTGCATGGGCCTGATTTACGAGTTAACATGCGTGAATGTAGACTAAACTTTGTCGAATATGTTTATTTTTAATTTTATGGTGTCTAACATTTTCAAGTTAGATCATTTAGCTGATGCTCAGGATAATGACTGGATGTGAAGCATTCCACCCAGTTGACCAGTTGCTGTTACTAAAATAAATCTTAAATTGTTATTAGAATGGTACTGAATCTTTTTATTGTGCCTATGTGCCACAACATATATTATGATGTCTATGATGCTTCACAGTTGCTTTAAATAGGTTTATAGAGTAGAATTAGTTTATTAAAAAACAATATTTTCTAACTGGTACAGTCTTTTTTTAAATAAATTGTATTCTACCATACACATGGAAGTTATTAATAGTTAACTACACACAAAACTAGCAAACAAAAAACAAGCACATAAACAAAATGCTGCTTTGAGCATCTTTGTGTTTATGTTACTGTCAACCTGCATGAAGGAGCTTTCACTGCACCTTTTGCACACCATGAGATAGTATTCGGCAGGCGCTCCTGCCCACGCAGAGACAAATTTGTTGACATGACACACTCCTGAATGCGTTACAAACACCTTCTTTCTCTGGTGAATAGTGTGTCACTCTTACAGGAAGAATTTTTTTATCTCAGCTGAACCGTCAGTTCAAGCCCAATCTAGACACTCCAACCCCACACATGGTTCAGCTCAACCAGTGGAATTTTTTTCTAAAAGTTATGCAGCCTGATGGTTGGGGATGACATGTAATGTTGATTCTTCCTTGCTGGAGTCCAAAAAAAGTTAAGTCTGGTCCTCTGGATGGGTTCAAAAAACAAAAGTAAATTGTAGAAACGTTTTTGTCTTGCATACAATCCCATGACAGACTCTGACTGAAGAAGTCTTTCGGATCGGATGAAAGATGAAACGTTTCTACAATTTTTTTGTTTTTTAAACCCGTCCAGAGGACCAGACTACTTTATTTTTTACATTTTTCTATCTGGATTATTGAGCATGCATCAGAATATTTTGTTTCTTCCTGGAGCTTTTTCTGACAAATACAGTACAAGACAATTAGTAGTATTCTTTATCACTTATGTACTTGACTGGTTTAAAAGTTGTACTGAATGTTTCTTTAACAGCATTTTTAATGCCTGTTGTGATAAAAGGTGAGCGATCATGTAATTGCCAGTGTGTTTATTTATCTGTTAGTGACTGAAATATCTCATGACCTATGGACTTATTTGATTAAAAAACCACCAGAAAGTAATTATTGGATGTACACATACTAGAGCAAACTGACTTCAGCAAACATAAGAAATGTCTATAATTTGGTCCATTTTTACAGATACAGGTGGTCCCCGACTTACGAGCGTATGGACTTACGAGGATCCGACTACGAGATTATCATAATTAATAAAAATATGACATTAAAAAAAAAATGTTTTTTTTGTGTTTAAATGTTCTTAATTTCATGTGTACAGCACTTTGTTGCAGCTGTGGTCATTTTAAATGGCTTTATAAATAAAGTATAATTGTTATTTTTATGTTTTATTTCAATTTTTAGTGTACTCTGTACTGTATTAGCGATCGCTCCCAAATTCCCCCTGCCTGAAATATAACGAGCAGACCTAAGGCAATTGCTCCCGCTGCCCTGCCGCCTGACAGGCAACGAGCGGACCTACCAATCCGACATCCCGGGACCCGGAGCTGGCGGACATGCTGGCTGGAAGCTGCTGGCTTTTTAGGACCGTGCGTGCGATCAGAGGTTGCCTCAAACGGATAAATGAGCTGGAAACTCTCTGTGAACTTTGTGGATGTGTCTGTTGTGGAGCAACCGCCGCGATCCTCCGCGATCGCTCTTAAAAAGCGCCTTGCGACAACATTAGCTCATCGGCTAAGGCTAGGCTAAATGCTAAGCGGACCCCCACCAGAACCAGACCGAACCGGCGGCCGGGAGCTCGCCTCAATGTCCGCCTAGCAGCCTAAGATGTTGGATGGACATTCAGCTAACGTGGAGAAGCAGCTCCGACAGCCTTTTTTGGATGGATGGACTCGTTAGCACGGCGCTAATGAGTGCAGGCCTAATGGCGGTGGCTCACGCGGTCAGCTTGTTTTGGATGAACAAACACTGCGGAGAAACAGCTTTCGGTAAGTTTATTAAAGTAAACTCCTTTTATGGCTTCAAATGTATGGACTTAACAAGCTAACAGTCCTTCCTCTAAACAGTTTGGACCGCGTTAGAGCAGCAGAATGTATGGAGCTCCGACGACGTGCTCGGACGTGCTAACAGACGAGACAAGCTTGATCAGCTCAAAGTAAGAAATTATATTTTTATTTATCTGTTTTGTACTGTGCAGTACAGTTTGCTGTTTCTGTGATGAAAATAACTTTTTAAAAGTACAGCTGCAGTGTGCGGGTGTGCGCCGCAGCGTTAGCGTCTTTTTTCCTATTTACGAGCGCTGTTCCGGTTTTACGAGATAGCACGTGCGTTGTCGGACTTACGAGTTTTTCATCTTACGAGATACTCGTTGTAACGGAACTCTCTCGTAAGTCGGGGATCACCTGTATTGTGCTAAAAATCAGATGAAGTAGTAAGTGAGTTATTCCTACCACTAAAAGAGCAAACACCTCGGGTTGGATCGTTTTAAAAATGTTGGTGCGTGGGCAGCAAACAATTTGCATTTCTTCAAGGAACACTAGTTATGTATTATCCTCAATTTTAGAGAGAACTACTTTGTAGCTTAGGAGAAAAAATAAGCAAGGTGACACTTCATAAATTGGTGGTTTGATAAAAACAAAATGGAATGATAAAAACTATAGAATATCTAAATAATGCAGAGATAATTTTTTCTGCTTCATTTTACGTTTTAATTT
>JBBPBX010016386.1:0-20814 GCA_038048925.1 Garcialebias charrua
AAAAACAATAGAGCAAGTCTGTAGGACCATTCCATTGACTTTAAGACAGTTACTATACAACACTGCTAGTTTCAGGAGTCAAGCCAGCACTACCTGATCTAAAAATAGAACATTATAATTTTTAGATACAGTAAGTTTGAGGATATGACTATTAACACTAAATTTAAATCTACAGTATTATTTTTCAAGATTGTAATTCAGGAAGGCATTTAAAAGTTTTTACTTTAAAGACCGTGTAAAGTGAAATTAAATGTGTGTTTTGAGTTTGTCACACGGCATAAATATGTGTTATTAATCACCCAGAATGCACTGCAGCCAGCCACTAGGGAGCACAAGCCAGTGTATCTCTTGTGCCGGTCCCAAGCCCGGGTAAATGGTGAGGGTTGTGTCAGGAATGGCATCCGACGTAAAACACTTGCCAAAACCATAATGCGAGTTCATCAAAGTGAAACCATACCGGATCGGTCGAGGCCCGGGTTAACAACGTCCGCCACCGGTGCTGTTGACAAACAGGGTGCCGGCGGAAATTGTACTACTGTTAGTCGAAGACGCCGAGGAGGAAAACGTGTCAGGAGACAGAGGGAGAGGAGGAAAGTGAAGAATGTAGGACTGAGGGTTGCAACTCTAAATGTGGGGACAATGACAGGCAAAGGTAGAGAGCTGGCTGACATGATGCAGAGAAGAAAGGTAGATGTTTTATGTGTCCAAGAGACCAAGTGGAAGGGCAGCAAGGCTCGCAGTATTGGAGCAGGGTTTAAACTGTTTTACCATGGTGTGGATAGAAAGAGAAATGGAGTAGGGGTGGTCCTGAAGGAGGAGTTGGCAAAGAATGTAGTAGAGGTGAAGAGAGTGTCAGATAGGGTGATGTGTCTAAAGGTAGAAGTAGAAGGTCTGATGCTAAACATAGTAAGTGGTTATGCTCCACAGGTTGGATGTGATGAGGAGGAGAAAGATAAATTTTGGAAAGATTTGGATGAAGTGATAGAGAGTATTCCCAGGGAGGAAAGAGTGGTGATTGGAGCAGACCTGAATGGACATGTTGGTGAAGGAAACAGAGGGGATGAGGAAGTGATGGGTAGGTTTGGTGTCAAGGAAAGAAACCAGGAAGGACAGATGGTGGTGGATTTTGCCAAGAGAATGGAAATGGCTATAGTCAATACCTATTTCCAAAAGAGGGAGGAACATAGAGTGACCTATAAGAGTGGAGGAAGGAGTACGCAGATCGACTACATTCTGTGTAGAAGAGGAAACCTGAAGGAGATTGGAGACTGTAAGGTTGTGGCAGGGGAGAGTGTGGCCAGACAGCATCGGATGGTTGTGTGTAGAATGACTGTTGTTGCGAAGAAGAGAAAAAGAGTAAAATCAGAGAAGAAGACCAAATGGTGGAAGCTAAAGAAGGAAGAATGTTGTGAGAAATTCAGAGACGAGCTGTTAAAGGCTCTGGGTGGTAAGAAAGAGCTTCCAAGTGACTGGGCTACTACAGCAACAGTAATTAGAGAGACAGGTAGGAAGGTACTTGGTGTGTCATCTGGACAGAGAATGGATGATAAGGAAACCTGGTGGTGGAATAGTGAAGTGCAGGACGCCATTCAAAGAAAGAGATTAGCCAAGAAGAAATATGACAGTGAGAGGACTGAAGAGAGGAGACAGGAATATAAGGAGATGGGACATAGAGCAAAGAGGGAAGTAGCTAAGGCAAAGCAGAGGGCGTACAATGAGTTATATGGGAGACTGGACACTAAAGAGGGCGAGAAGGACTTGTACCGATTGGCAAGACAGAGGGATCAGGCTGGAAAGGATGTGCAGCAGGTTAGGCTTATTAAAGATGGGAATGGGAATGTTCTAACAAGTGAGGAGTGTGTGATGGGAAGATGGAAGGATTACTTTGAGGAGCTAATGAATGAAGAGAATGAAAGAGAAAGAAGAGTGGAGGTAATAGAAACGGTGGACCAGGAAGTGGGAAAGATTAGTGAGGGTGAAGTCCGGAAAGCTCTGAAAAGAATGAAGAAGGGGAAGGCAGTAGGACCTGATGACATACCAGTGGAGGTTTGGAAATGTCTCGGAGAGATGGCAGTGAGGTTTTTGACTCAAATATTTAATGGAATATTTGAGGGTGAGAAAATGCCTGAGGAATGGAGAAGAAGTGTGCTGGTTCCCATTTTTAAGAACAAGGGTGATGTACAGAGTTGTAGCAACTACAGGGGAATTAAGTTGATGAGCCACACAATGAAGATCTGGGAGAGAGTTGTGGAAGCAAGACTTAGACAAGATGTAACTATCTGTGAGCAGCAGTATGGTTTCATGCCAAGAAAGAGCACCACAGATGCCATCTTTGCTTTGAGGATGTTGATAGAGAAGTACAGAGAGGGTCAGAAAGAACTCCATTGTGTGTTTGTGGATTTAGAAAAAGCATATGACAGGGTACCAAGAGAAGAGGTGTGGTATTGCATGAGGAAATCTGGAGTGGCAGAAAAGTATGTTAGACTGGTACAGGACATGTATGAGGACAGCAGGACAGTGGTGAGATGTGCTGTGGGAGTGACAGATAGCTTCAAGGTGGAGGTGGGATTGCATCAAGGATCGGCTCTGAGCCCCTTCTTGTTTGCTCTGGTGATGGACCGACTAACAGATGAGGTCAGGCAGGAATCCCCATGGACTATGATGTTTGCAGATGACATTGTGATCTGTGGTGAGAACAGGGAACAAGTGGAAGAGAACTTGGAGAGGTGGAGGTATGCTCTTGAAAGAAGAGGAATGAAAGTCAGTCGTAGTAAGACAGAGTACATGTGTGTGAATGAGAGGGAGGCCAGTGGAACAGTGAGGCTACAAGGAGCAGAGGTCACAAAGGTGCAGGACTTCAAGTACTTGGGGTCCACTGTCCAGGAAAATGGGGAATGTGGTAAAGAGGTGAAAAAGAGAGTCCAGGCAGGATGGAGTGGATGGAGAAAAGTTTCAGGAGTGATTTGTGACAAAAAGGTGTCAGCAAAGGTCAAAGGAAAAGTTTACAAGACAGTGGTGAGACCAGCTATGTTGTATGGTCTGGAGACAGTGGCATTGACAAAAAGACAGGAGAAAGAACTGGAAGTGGCAGAAATGAAGATGCTGAGGTTCTCCTTAGGAGTGACAAGGATGGATAAGATCAGGAATGAGATCATCAGAGGTACAGCACATGTTAAACAACTGGGAGATAAAGTTAGGGAGGCCAGACTGAGATGGTTTGGACATGTCCAGAGGAGGGACAGTGGGTATATTGGTAGAAGGATGTTAGAAATGCAGCTGCCAGGAAAAAGACAAAGAGGGAGACCAAAGAGGAGATATATGGATGCAGTTAGAGAGGACATGGAGGTAGTTGGAGTGAGGACAGAGGATGCAGAGGACAGAGTGAGGTGGAGGAGGATGACTCGCTGTGGCGACCCCTGAAAAGGGAAAAGCCGAAAGAAGAAGAAGAAGAATCACCCATATAAATCTGACTGATTAAAAACATTGTTTTCCTTATAAAATTAAGTCTCAAAAATAATGAAAAATCATAATTGTGCCCTGGTCTGAAACGCTGGGGGCGTGTCAGCGCGTGGGCGTGGTTTCAGCGCAGTACTGCCCCCGTGTCCTGCCCCCTGAAGATGTTCGCGAAGGCTGGCAGCCTAATTGGAGTTCTCCAGCCCTACTCATTTGAACCTCCAGATAAAAATATAGGAAAACAGAGGTCAGTGAAAAGCAATTGTCAGCACTTGTCCACTCTGTTTGTCAGTGGCTACGCGCGGGGGACGGTGTGTGTGGCTGTGCGCGGGGGACTTGAGGTCCACTCTGTGTGTCCACGGCTGCGCGCGGGGGACTTGAGGTCCACTCTGTGTGTCCACGGCTGCGCGCGGGGGACTTGAGGTCCACTCTGTGTGTCAGTGGCTGTGCGCGGGGGACTTGAGGTCCACTCTGTGTGTCCGCGGCTGTGCGCGGGGGACTTGAGGTCCACTCTGTGTGTCCACGGCTGCGCGCGGGGGACTTGAGGTCCACTCTGTGTGTCAGTGGCTGTGCGCGGGGGACTTGAGGTCCACTCTGTGTGTCAGTGGCTGACAGCAGCAGAGATCAAGTAAATAAAATAAATTAAATAAAGTCACCAAGCAGGTGCCCTGACCATTGCGACATCCAGGGAAGATGCAGGAACGAGGCATAATTGATTAGCTAGCTAGCACTGTAGTGATATAGCACCCTCATGTCCGTATGGGATGTGGGCCTCTCTGCATCTCTCTGGAACTCTAAGTGTTACACCTTCTTGAAGCCCTCAAGGAGACGATTGGACACTTATATTGGTTAACAATTATTATGAATTAATGGACACTAATTAATCAGATTGAACTTTCTCTTTAATGTGTGTTAATTCAGAATTGATCAAACAGTATTTTTGTCATTTCAATGATGATTTTACTAAGCTGGTATATTTTAAATATGACAAAGTTAAGAGAACATCTCAGAATGATCGTGCTTTGAACTGTCTGCTCTAGGCAGAATAAGTGTCTAAAGTTGAAGGAACAATCCTTCGTATTTGTTTGAACTGTTTTTGTTTCGAAGGAAAAGTGCTAGACATAGCTTGCTTTCGGTCTCCCGTCCTTTCTAAAAACAATGAATCTGTTCTCAAAACAAAGTACTGACTTGTTCACATGCACCTGCATACTCTGACGTTGTGTTCTGTGTATTGTCTACCCTATCATCTGTCACTCAAACTCACTCACTTGCAAAGCCACACCCTCTCTAGGGGTGCGACAACCAATCAGCAGGAAGTATGTGACTAAGTCACACCCCCTTCTTAAAGGGCACTTCCTGCATTTTGGGTTAGTGTTTGGAGGAGAACGAACTGACAACTTGCTTCTCTCCTCGGGAAAGCTGGAGACGGCCCGGTCATGTGTCAACGACCCACGTCTCAGCTGGAATCATAGTAAAGCCTTACTTTGATCCATTCACTCATTTCTGGAAGAATTTGTTTTCTAAAGTTTTATTTTGAAAATCAGTCTGTGCGCTTGACCGTTGTTTCCTGCCGAGGGAGGCGAGCTTCCTCGTATCGTGAATCAGCACACACACGCTGAAGTTCCAACTGGACGGCCACTGGACAAACCCATCCACGTGTGTGTCCACAAACTTCTCCACTCTGGTCTCCAAGAGACGAACCGTCAACAGGTAACGAGTCGTGGTGTGTTTGAGCGTACGGGAGCCCAGCAGCTGCTCGCGTGGGGAAAAAGGTGTCACCCAGTCTGGTTCAAAGTAAACAACTTTAGTTAACTTAGCTTCCACGTATTTCTTCCTCCTATTTCTTATTTTTCATAAGCTATTAATCTGTCAAGTAATGTGCCAACAGTTTAAGTTCCTGACTGTCTGTTTGTTTTAATTTGAATTCTTGTCAACTTAGTTAGTAAATCAGAGCTAATATCGATACAAATGTTTAATGTAATTTTTGTGATAGTTTCAATAAAAGGTCTATTTTCTGGTAGACCAATATAAATTGAAGTCTCCTGTGAAGTTACATTTCTTGTCTAATCACAGTAAAAACAATTTAGTATCGGAAAAAGGAATAACTCGCGCATTTACAATAATGGTGGCTCAGTAAGTGTTTAAATACCTTACCAAGCGCATTATTTCTTACATTTGGTGGCCGTTTACGGTCTTATTCCATTACATTTGGTGGCTCGTCTGAGTTCCTGGAACGTTTATTAAGTTGTTTTGTGTAGCTTGATGTTACGGTGTTGTTGGCATTAGTTTGCATCCTGTTGTGGACTTATAGGATAGTTTTGGCTGGTGAGTGTCTCAGAGATTGCTAATTGTGGCATTGTCTGGTGCGTTTTCCCGTTAGAATTATTCTTTTCTTTCACTTTTGAACGTGTGTTTTGGAGCTGCGGATGAATGAATGTTTGTTTTTGTGAGACGTTTCATTGCGTGTCGCGAGGCTGCATGCATTTTTTCGTTTTGTGACCGCCGTGTCACCTCTGCTTCATTTTATTACATCTGCGATTTTCTGTTGAAAAGCTGTGTCACACATTATTTTGCTGCTCCATTTTACCTAATCTGTTACAACGTGTTTGCCGAGGTTCGGGAAAACCCACTCCGTTTTTGGACCGGATGTGTTCCGGTTCCGTTTGACGTAAAGTCCGTTGTTGTACACAGTTAGCGTGCTGCCTTCTTTGGAAGGCCTGGGGGTTAGCCTGGTTGTGTTTTAGCTCATTGACGGTATTTTCTGCGGTGTAAAAATACGTTTATTTTGTGAAAGAGTGTCTAGAACCTTGGGTCGAGTTAATGCTAAAAGCGGTACCGAGAGACAAGATGGCTGCTTAAAACGCTGTGATTGGTCCATTGTGTGTCGCGTTCAAGAACGTTGGTTTCTGTAGACTCTGGTTGTCAGATTCATTTTTGCACACATTTCTGACAGTTTATCTGTGTTGTTTGAGTTCTATGCACGTGGTATCGTCGAAGACTGGCTTAACCGCGGTGTTTTGCGATATTTATGACTGTTTTAGAACGTTGAAAAGTCCGTTCCTCGCTAGAGTTCAAAAGACCGCAGGTCCGTGAACGCACCGCTCGAACGGCACGTCGCACGTGGGCGGCGTTAGGTTTGGAAGACACAATTTCCCATGAACACTTGGGTTTTAGAACTACAGTTCTGTCTTCGCTGTGATTGGTCGATTACGCTGTAAGTGTTGACGCTTGCGCAGTGGGTGAAGCCCGCTCCTCGTCAACTTTCACTTCACAGCTGCTTGTCCCAGACGAGTTTCCGTGCTTGTTTGTCCATTACTGTCATTGAAAAGACTGTTTAAACGCGGTGTTTTTGAGATTTTAATGGGTGGATTGAGTCGGTTGCTCTGAGACTGCCGATCGCCATGTGACCAGGTCACGTGACGCCGGGAGCTGCAGCTCCTTTGAAGGCCCGATCCTTTTTTCTTTTAAACGCAGTTTAAAATGTTTCACAGTCCAACCGATTTTACTCACATAATTTCATTTTTGTGAGAAAGGGGATACTGAAGCTGTATCACGTAACGCTTTGGGTCTGTCTGCTTGATGCTTTTCATCCGTGTTAGATGTCTGTGGGCTAAAAGCTGCAGCTGCGCTCACGGGTGACAACAGCGCCTCTATAGCGGTCAGATAGAGAAATTACAGTCGCTGTGATAAACTCACTTCCAGCGCTGTGCCCCCTGCTGGTTACATTAGAAGACGTAGTCTTCCTGTAATTTGTACATGTTGAATGTTCCTGTTTTAAACGGGAAACATTTTGAGAATATTGTACACACAGCACCCTCTCATTTGATTTTCACATATAATCAAATGTTGAAGGCGGTACAGTTACACAGATTTAATACAGACATGTCTGTTTTTGATAAGCCTTGACACTTTTATCATCAATTCTGTGCAAAACTAGCTCTCTGTCCCTGTGTTTGTAAACTGCAAGTTTAAAATAACACACAGGAGGCATTTTTTGTCTTGATTTTCACAAAATCACACAAAAAACAGCCAATTTTGTTTGACCTTGTCACAGGTCGACAAATTAATAGGAATCACTGATTTTTTATTTAATTTCACATCCTGGCATCACATGGTGAGAATGCACACTGTGACATAAGACCCATTTTACTTGATTTTTCACAGAACATCAGTACAAAGATGGACGTTCAAACAGGTGAACCACCTGAGGGGGCCTCTTGTTCTGTGTATCCTAGATGGATGGATGGGGGCCTTGGGTTTCCTGCCCGTGCTTCCCGCAAAGTGGGGGAATCTGCCTCATCGTATGCTAATTACTTAGCTGCTAGGAACGTCCGTCAGGATAAGTGGGAAAATCCCCTGTCATTCTACGACAGGCTAATCTCGGTCTACTCCGGGGGCAAAACTGTCCCTGGATTAGAGGAAAATATGGAGTTTAAACGTCTTTTCATTATGAATCTTATGCCTTTTCAAATGAAATGTGTTCATTTCAAGGTTGATTGCAAAAAAGATTCCATGGAAGTGATAAGACAATATGCTGCGACAGTTTTTGAGGCCGAAATACAACCTAGGATACCATCAGAGGTTTGTACAGGTCAAAAGGTCACATCCCACTCGCAGACATTAGAAGAGGTTCCCTCTCCTTCAAAGTGCGAGAGGACACAGGTTTTTCATGATAACAAACAACAGATCAGTTCCAGCTGGAACAGTGACTCTGATCGGTTCACGGGGTGTTCTTCTGCCCCCGCCCCTCAGGTTGAAAACCCTGAGATGAGCAATGAACCACAAAAGGCAGGTGTTCGCTCTCTAGATGAACCAAGATGGTTCAGATCGAACCAAAAGAGTTCTCACCTAGGTCTCACAGTGGGTGAACTTCGAGAGAAGTTGATGTCTGGGAACCGTGACCCTTTGAAAAATGGTCTGTCCCGACATGTACCCCCGAGAAGCGGCCCTCCTGCCCCTGCCCCTCGGACTGCACAGTTCGAGACATGCAATGAGTCACACATGCTCCAGATTATGGAAACGGCGCCTCCGCGCGAGGACGTGACTGAGGATGTGGTTTGTTTGTCAAATGATTTGAATGTTACAGTGGTTGACCAAGCTGACACAACGTGTGACGTTGTCCTTGATGATAACACAAACAACGTTGTTCATCCTGATGAAGCGACGCGCAGCACTGTCTTTTGCAACAACTCAGTGCACACAGTTGACAACAACAACGTCAACACTGACATAAAGGCTGACGGCAAACAAATTGCTGATGATCAGCGTCCTGAAAGTCCAGATGCTGACAGCAAACAAATTGCTGAAAATCCACATCCTGAAGGTCATGAGGCAGACTGCCATCATGATGCTGACAGCGATGATGATTACACAGACAGAGTCACACGTACACAGAAACGTGTGAAAAAACCTGATCGGTTTCTGTGTAACTTTATAAGAAGGGGGATAGCTAAAAGAGCTTACCTGCCACTCACATTGGAAGGGGTCCTCGCGCAAGAAGCGCTCCTGGTTAGCGGCTCAGACGTGTCTACCATGTCAGCCGAACTGTTTGAGGAGCTAAGGACCGCCGCTAACGATGTTGACAGGCAAATACCCTTTGTGAAATACACTTATGGTGAGCAACTGGGCCTCGCAAAGACGAGAACGACCCTAATAGCCATGGTTCACATGCAGATTGGCGAGATGTCACTATACCACCCGGTATATGTGTCTGAACTTGACTCACTCCGGGCTCCATTTGTGGTTGGCCAAGATTTTATAAATCGCTTTGAAGCGATTATAAATTATGGCAATCAGACAATGTGGGCCACAGTGAGCAGTCCGCTGCCATTCGTGGTACCTCCCCAAGGTCAGGACACTGACTGTCTAACAGCAGGTACCGCTGAGGTAAAAAAGGATTCCCCAACCGAGACCACAAACCCGGTAAGTGATCCTTCATGTACAGGTGAGACAGAGGAGACTCAACAATTGGACCAGACTCTGGCCCAACACGAGAACCTCCTCTGCGAGCTGACACCTTCGGCACTCACTGAGCACTACCTACCACCGGTAGAAGAAGGTGTGGAGATCCAAGAGTCCCACACCGATGACGCTGTACTGTCCTGTGGGACAGGTAATTCGGCAAACAGCCAAGCTTTCAGTGAAGTCTTGGTTCAAGGACATCTGAGCCCACGTAGTGACAGTCTACAACACGCTGGCAGTCACTTGGACTTCATTGTTACAGATTTTGAGGACCCCTCCTCAAACAAAAGGGGGGCAGACTCACACTTCCTACCACAGGTAGAGGACGGTGTAGAGGTCCAAGGATCACGCACCGAGAACGCTGTGCTGTCCTCTGGGACAGGTAATTCAGTTATCATCCAAGCTTTCAATGAAACCTTGGTTCAAGAGCATTTGAATCTAGAACTACTCAGAGATGACATAGTTCTTACAGACTCAAAGAGCACCTCTTCATTCATGAAGTGGGAAGACATACATCACAACGACAGAGACACGCCTGCGACGGCGCCGACAGTTGTGACACACCTGCATTACGCAGAAAGAGGTAAACGTACAGAGGTACGTTGGCCGAAACCTATAAGGTTCCTGTACAAGGTTCCCCATAAACTGCGCGAACAGCTTAAACTAAACAATGGCATCCTAACTCGTGCCCATGGACGGACGTCCACACCCGTGTGCTTGGTCCCTCATGACCACAGGGGGGTGATGTTAGGCCATGCCCATGTCAAGGACAAAGATTTCAATAACCCCACAAACGACAAAGATCTCGCAAACTCACAGACTTCATGGGAAAATAAGGTCGTCCAAGCACAGGATAGTAAATAAACTAAACAGTTTAAACTATACTAGTTGCGAAAAGAAACCGTTCCAACTAGAACTTAGAAACGCTAAGCATAAAACCCACAACAAAAACTAACCTTAACAACCGTTTAAATCTGCAGGATTTAATTGACATCGGTTATAAAGCTAAGAACTGTTTTTCTTGTGTGTGACACGTGGAATCTGACGACCAGAGTGAGTTTGACGTAGTGAAACGTTGTTTTTAGTTGCTTGATTGCTACTTTTGTGTTATTGAAGTTGTTATTGTTTTCTGAACACTCCCAGCCAAAAGAGGTTTTGATTAATAATAATAATAATAATTAATTCAATTTATAATGCACTTTTCATTACTGAAAATCTCAAAGTGCTACACATATATTGAATGCTACACACATTCATAAACCGGTGGCGGCAGACTACCATGCAAGGTGCTTTCCAGTCCTACCGGGAGCAACTCAGGGTTAAGTGTCTTGCCCAAGGACACAACGACACATGGTGCGGGTCCCGGGAGTCGAACCGCCAACTTTCCGATCGGGAGACGACTGCCATTACCACTACACCACGGCCGCCCCTTGATTGTTGATTAGTTGAAGACTTAAATGGATTTAACTATGCCAACATGCTGTTCATTTTGTTAAAGATCTCAATCTTTGAAAAGTCATTGTAGATTAATACTACTTAAGGTACTATAATCTACACTGATCTCCCAATCATTTAGATAGAACCGATTCGATCGTTTCTATTCTAGATCTATTCATTTTGATGAGTCTCGCCATAGACTTCAAAATTTTTAGGGATTACCAAATCTTGCGTCGTTCGTCTAAAAGACAACAGACATTTAGACCAAACTAGATTTCATTTTTTTATTTTAGTTTAACCTAAACTAAATAATGAATGGAGGAATAGTTTGAATGAAGAGGCCTTCGTTACAGAAGCCCTCCACATTTCTATAGGTATAGATCCCTATTTCTGATTTTTACAGCATTGATCCACCCCTTAATTGGTAATTGTAGCTGATCTAATCCATGATAGCTTACATACCAGGTGCATATAGGTAAGGCTTAATGTAGAATCCCAATCATAAGCCCACCTAAAACCACATAATTGCATGACACATTGAACCAGGGTGGCACCGACTGGAAGCCATCCAGCCTGCAACCTTCGATGTGGGGACCTGCTGATCCAACGTTGGTCTTCAACCTTCATCCAAGGCCCGCCTCCTCTGCTTCAATCGAGGGATCCCCTCTACATGCTGATTAAAAACCATTGGTGCTGATGAAATCAATAACCCCATCGTTGTGGATTTACCGTTGTGGATTATAAGACTTTGTTTTCCAAGGGATCACAGACTCAGTTCTCCATGGGTTAACAGACTATGTTTTCCAAAGGATTAAAAGCTTGCCGCAATGGGATTACCTACGAACAGTATGGAATTTCCAAAAACATTATGGGAGTATAATTTTGAACTTTTTGATTTTTTTTTTCCATTTGCTGGATTACATAGAGGTCAGAGACATTCGGTGGTATCCTTTCGTGTTGGAACTCATCTCCAAGGACAGGCGATGACTTCCAAAAAGGGGGACTGTAGTGATATAGCACCCTCATGTCCGTATGGGATGTGGGCCTCTCTGCATCTCTCTGGAACTCTAAGTGTTACACCTTCTTGAAGCCCTCAAGGAGACGATTGGACACTTATATTGGTTAACAATTATTATGAATTAATGGACACTAATTAATCAGATTGAACTTTCTCTTTAATGTGTGTTAATTCAGAATTGATCAAACAGTATTTTTGTCATTTCAATGATGATTTTACTAAGCTGGTATATTTTAAATATGACAAAGTTAAGAGAACATCTCAGAATGATCGTGCTTTGAACTGTCTGCTCTAGGCAGAATAAGTGTCTAAAGTTGAAGGAACAATCCTTCGTATTTGTTTGAACTGTTTTTGTTTCGAAGGAAAAGTGCTAGACATAGCTTGCTTTCGGTCTCCCGTCCTTTCTAAAAACAATGAATCTGTTCTCAAAACAAAGTACTGACTTGTTCACATGCACCTGCATACTCTGACGTTGTGTTCTGTGTATTGTCTACCCTATCATCTGTCACTCAAACTCACTCACTTGCAAAGCCACACCCTCTCTAGGGGTGCGACAACCAATCAGCAGGAAGTATGTGACTAAGTCACACCCCCTTCTTAAAGGGCACTTCCTGCATTTTGGGTTAGTGTTTGGAGGAGAACGAACTGACAACTTGCTTCTCTCCTCGGGGAAAGCTGGAGACGGCCCGGTCATGTGTCAACGACCCACGTCTCAGCTGGAATCATAGTAAAGCCTTACTTTGATCCATTCACTCATTTCTGGAAGAATTTGTTTTCTAAAGTTTTATTTTGAAAATCAGTCTGTGCGCTTGACCGTTGTTTCCTGCCGAGGGAGGCGAGCTTCCTCGTATCGTGAATCAGCACACACACGCTGAAGTTCCAACTGGACGGCCACTGGACAAACCCATCCACGTGTGTGTCCACAAACTTCTCCACTCTGGTCTCCAAGAGACGAACCGTCAACAGGTAACGAGTCGTGGTGTGTTTGAGCGTACGGGAGCCCAGCAGCTGCTCGCGTGGGGAAAAAGGTGTCACCCAGTCTGGTTCAAAGTAAACAACTTTAGTTAACTTAGCTTCCACGTATTTCTTCCTCCTATTTCTTATTTTTCATAAGCTATTAATCTGTCAAGTAATGTGCCAACAGTTTAAGTTCCTGACTGTCTGTTTGTTTTAATTTGAATTCTTGTCAACTTAGTTAGTAAATCAGAGCTAATATCGATACAAATGTTTAATGTAATTTTTGTGATAGTTTCAATAAAAGGTCTATTTTCTGGTAGACCAATATAAATTGAAGTCTCCTGTGAAGTTACATTTCTTGTCTAATCACAGTAAAAACAATTTAGTATCGGAAAAAGGAAGAACTCGCGCATTTACAATAATGGTGGCTCAGTAAATGTTTAAATACCTTACCAAGCACATTATTTCTTACACAATGAACAAAATATCTATGCTATTGCTATCTGATGCTATCTGCGATTTGCGAGTGAATGGCTCCACCGATGCGAAGAACTAATTTATACGGCTGGAGCTGCAGGGGGTGGGGCTTTAGACCGCGTGACGAAACGCGGTCACATTTAAACCACGCCTAAAAAATCCTGAAGCAGACATATCTTTAAACAAAGTTTGATCTATAACTCCAAAATTAATTGAGCTACAATTTTGAGACTTTTTACTCATTTACAAGATTACAATTATGACATTTATAATGTTTATTGAAGAAAATATTGAAATTCACTTTACACGGTCTTTAAACAATACGTTTATAGTTTATACTTTAAACAATACTTTATTATAGTTTATACTTTAAACAATAGTTTATTTCACTCATGAAGCAGAAATCTAACATTTCTGTAAAGATCTATGAAGACTTTTCCTGTTTTTTACTATTTTGATTTAGCCTATTCCTCGTGTAGCCTATGCTCCCATGCTGGTGTTCTGTCTTTATTGTTAAAATTTACAAGGAATGTGAAATTTATGTGCCCCCACCCCCACCTTTTCCTTAGGCTTTTACCATGTTGTTTTCTCCTCTATGAGAGTTTTGTATTATGTAAGTTGTTAATAAAGTTTTTTGGGGAAAATAATAATAATAATAATTAATTCAATTTATAACGCACTTTTCATTACTGAAAATCTCAAAGTGCTACACATATATTGAATGCTACACACATTCATAAACCGGTGGCGGCAGACTACCATGCAAGGTGCTTTCCAGTCCTACCGGGAGCAACTCTGGGTTAAGTGTCTTGCCCAAGGACACAACGACACATGGTGCGGGTCCCGGGAGTCGAACCGCCAACTTTCCGATCGGGAGACGACTGCCCTTACCACTACGCCACGGCCGCCCCGCAAAAACAAACCTCTCAGCTTCCTGTTAGCTGTTGTGTTTCTGATGACCTCTGACCCTCAGCTTCCTGTTAGCTGTTGTGTTTCTGATGACCTCTGACCCTCAGCTTCCTGTTAGCTGTTGTGTTTCTGATGACCTCTGACCCTCAGCTTCCTGTTAGCTGTTGTGTTTCTGATGACCTCTGACCCTCAGCTTCCTGTTAGCTGTTGTGTTTCCGATGACCTCTGACCCTCAGCTTCCTGTTAGCTGTTGTGTTTCCGATGACCTCTGACCCTCAGCTTCCTGTTAGCTGTTGTGTTTCCGATGACCTCTGACCCTCAGCTTCCTGTTAGCTGTTGTCTTTCCGATGACCTCTGACCCTCAGCTTCCTGTTAGCTGTTGTGTTTCTGATGACCTCTGACCCTCAGCTTCCTGTTAGCTGTTGTGTTTCCGATGACCTCTGACCCTCAGCTTCCTGTTAGCTGTTGTGTTTCCGATGACCTCTGACCCTCAGCTTCCTGTTAGCTGTTGTGTTTCCGATGACCTCTGACCCTCAGCTTCCTGTTAGCTGTTGTCTTTCCGATGACATCTGACCCTCAGCTTCCTGTTAGCTGTTGTCTTTCCGATGACCTCTGACCCTCAGCTTCCTGCTAGCTGTTTTTTTTTTTTTTTTTTTACCTGCAACATGTTGAGGCTTCATGGCGCCTGTCTTCATCAAGAAAGGCTCAGCCCCCTCGAAAGTCAGCAGGGGCTCTCCATTGCCGTTGGCTGAGACGCCGTTCTGGATGCCGTTTATGACCATCTTACCACTTTGTGAGGGTCCATGAGCCACTGCAGGTGGGGCCTGCAGGTTCCCAAGAACTGCAATGACATCAGGGGACATTTTATAAAACGGTCTGGAGACACAATGAAGACGGAATAAGACGTAAACTGCAGTACTGTATGTCCTAATCACAAATCTCCTGTTCCTCAGCTTCCTGTTGATCAACTTCCTGTTCATCTACTTCCTGTTGATCAACTTCCTGTTCCTCAGCTTCCTGTTGATCAGCTTCCTGTTCATCTACTTCCTGTTGATCAACTTCCTGTTCCTCAGCTTCCTGTTGATCAGGTACACTTGAACTCGTCTCTGTTTTCCTGGTCAGAGGAGAGAACCTCTGGAGTGTTCCAGATGTTCTTATGAACAGAACTGGTTTGTTTAGAACCAGTTTGATTTGAACAGAAACTCCGGCTTGCAGCAGTTTCTGTGACTTCCTGTTGAGAGACCAGATGTCACAAGGAGACTTTACCCTGACTGAGCTCGGAGCCGTCGGCCTGGGGAGACGTTCGGATGTCCTTCTGAAAGTCACACAATGAACACTTGGGTTACGGCTCAGAAATGAGCGGACCATCATGTTTTTAGGTCTGTTTCTATAAATCACATCAACCTTTTCTCCTGCGTCGCTCCTTCGGGTCCTCTTCATGATCTCCTCGAGGCGCTGAGGAGATCGGAGCTGAAGGTTAGCTGCTGAGGCTCTGAACTTCACTCCCAACTCTCAAATCGTTCTCACCTTCTTCCGCTCCAGCCGCTCCTGCTCCTCCTTCTGGAAGTGTTTCTCCCGCTCGATGCGCTGACGCTCAGCCTCCGATCGAGCCTTGGATTCAGCTTCCTCCCTCTGAGAGGAAAACACAAAACAAGCCAGCAGAAAATGACGACATAGAAAAGGTATTTTTACATGAACTGTGTCACAGGCCTCACTGTACTGATCACATGATCTGTGTCACAGACCTCACTGCACTGATCACATGATCTGTGTCACAGGCCTCACTGCACTGATCACATGTGTTGTGTTGTTTAAATAAGCAGTCCTTTAGTTTGCTTTATACTTATTTATTAACACGTGCTCCAAGTCACTTCAGCCAACATGTCCGTCTTTTCTAATCTCTCTCTCGGTCCATCTGATCTCGCGATAACACATTAACGTTACTACACTACATTTTCCTCCTTGTTTAGAAAAAACCTATCTGCAACACAAAAATATATATACAGTATATATATATATTTTTTTTAACATAGAAATCAAACAATTTCCATTCTACTAAACGGTAACATTTATTTTCTCTTAGTTAGTTTATTTATTTATTTCAAGTCTCTCTGTATCTGATGGGCTTTCTGATGACACGGCCCTTCCTGGTAGTGATGACCTCAGATACAGGTGGGTTAGGTTCTGGTGGGATCTCATCTGATGAAGTGGTTTCAGCAATCGGCTCCTCCACAGTTGTGTCGTTGATTTGGGTGTTGTGTTCCAATGGAGTTTCAAAAGCATCAAAGTCAAGTACCACAGGTGTGTGTCGAAGATGTTTAACATTTCTGATCACTCTTGATCCATCTTCTGTGTTGACCAGTTCAAAGGCATTATCAGCGGTATTTCTCAATATCACATAGCGAATGTCTTTGAATTTGGTATCCAGCTTTCCACTCTCCATACTAGCAATGTAAACTACATCACCAACCTTAAAGTTGTGGTCTTTTGCTCTGTTGGTTTTATCAGCATACTCTTTCATTTTGGTTTTGTATTCATCATGATGGTTTCTGATGTTTATCGTTTTCTCTGTGCCATTTGGAAATCCACATTCTTCCTCCATGTTGGGACACTTTGTGCGGATCTCTCTTCCAAACATGAGCATAGCTGGTGTTTCTCCTGACGCTCTGTGTGGTGTTGATCGGTATGCCATTAATATTTTTGGAAGTTCTTCCTGCCATTTTTTTTCTGTGCATTCAGTTGTTCTGAAAGCTTTCTTCAAGTATCTGTGAAACCTCTCAATTTTTCCATTGCTCTTTGGATAATAAGGTGATGCTCTGATGTGTTTTATTCCACATGACTTGAGAAATAGTTCAAATAACTGTCCTACAAACTGTCTACCATTATCAGTAACAGCCTCTAGGGGATAACCAAATCTTGCAAATATTTTGGTCAGTTCTGAAATGACAGTAGCTGAAGAAATGTCTGGAACAACTACTGCTTCCGGGAAGGAAGTGTAATAGTCTATCACAGTTAACACATATTGGTTTTGGATAGGACCTACCAGATCAATTCCTATCTTTGTCCATGGTCTTGGTGGTAGCTCTAGCGGTTGAAGGGGTTGATCTTCATGAAGCGGTTGATTGAGCACACAAGCGGAGCAATTTCTGATCAGTCTCTCTACATCCAAGTCCATGTTGGGCCAGTAAAATTTGCTCCTTAGATATTGTTTTGTACGAACCACTCCTTGGTGAGTTTCGTGTCCAATTTCCAGTGCTTGCTTCACCATTGCTCTTGGTAGCACTATCCTGTGTCCTCTCAGCACAAGTCCTTTATATATGCTGAACTCTCCAGCACATCTGTTGTAAGGCTGCAACTCAGACGGAACTGGGTTCGGCCATTTTCCTGTTTCCACAATCGTCTTCAGTTGTTTCATTGTGTCGTCCTCTGTCATTTTCTGTTTGATGTCCTCAAGGTTCATGGCTTGCACTTCATGCATCGTTACTGTCAGTACTCTGTCCACATATGTTTCCACATACTCATTGTTCTCTGTCTCTGGTAAAGGAAGTCGTGAAAGTGAATCCGCTACGTTGGACTTTCCGACGATGTGTTCTATTTTATAATCATACGGTTGTAGTCTCAAACCGAGTCTCTGTATTCGTGGTGGTGACAGTGTAGCTTTCTCTGGGTTGAACATGTATATGAGGGGTTTATGGTCAGTTTGCAAAGTAAACTTGCCCCCCCACAAGTACGTTCTAAAATGTTCCACAGCCCATACACATCCTAAAGCCTCACGTTCTATCTGAGAATAACGACGTTCTGTTGGGGTCAATGAACGGCTTGCATAGGCTACTGGTTTGTTCTGTCCATCTGATTGGGTCTGTAGTAAAACTGCACCTAATCCTACTGGACTAGCATCAGTAATAACTACTGTGGGTACATCTAATTTAAAGTAGGCCAGGCATGGCTCACTCACCAATGCTTCTTTCATTGCTTGGAATGATCTTTCTGTTTCACTTGTCCACTCCCACGCTTGTTCTTTTCTAGTCAGCTTCCTTAGTGGTTCTGATAAGTTTGCATAGTTTGGTATGAATTTCATCAGAAATCCACAAGTACCTAGGAATGAGCGGAGTTGTTGAACGTTTTCAGGTCTCGGTGCTTTGTAGATGGCTTCAACCTTTCTTGGGTCTGGTTTAATTCCTGCGTTGGTGATCACATGTCCAAGTATCTCAATCTCTTGTAACCCAAAAATACACTTGTCTCTGTTGAGGGTTAGACCTCTGTCCACAAATCTCTGAAATACTTTTTTCAGTCTCTGTTCAAGTTGTTCTTCATCCTCTCCAAAGATTACTACATCATCCATGTAGCAAACGGTACCAGGCATTCCACATAACATAGAGTCCATAGCCTTCTGGTAGGCTTCTGGTGCACTCGATAATCCAAAAGGAACTTTTCTGAAACGGTAGCACCCTCTATGTGTGATGAATGTCGTCAGGTGTCTGGATTCTGTGGCTAAATCACACTGCCAAAATCCTTTCCTTGCATCTAGCTTAGCAAACACTTTTGCTCCCTGCACTGCCTGTAAGATACTGTCTACTGTTGGTATTGGGTGTCTTTCTCTGATCACTGCTCTATTCACCTCCCTAAGGTCTACGCATAGCCTCACTTCCTTTGTGTCTTTCTTAGGTACAATAAGGATATTAGAAACCCATTCTGATCCTTCATTTACCTCCTCTATAATACCTTGTTCTAGCATCTTATCTAGCTCCTGGTTCACAGCTTCTAACATGGGATAAGGGACTCTCCTTAAACCTTGAGCTACAGGCGGGACTTTTTCATCGACTGTAACCTTATGGCTGTAACCTTTAATTTGTCCAAGTCCTTTAAATAGTACTGGGTACTCTTTAACAAGTTTGTCAAACCTGTCTATTTGCTCTACTGTGTTTACTTTTTCTCCTGTGTTCAGTATATTTAATGCAAAGCTTGTTTTTCTACCTAGTAGTGCTTCTACATTTCCTTTTATCACGTAGATGTTATCTTTAATAACATTGTCTTTCCATCTCATTTCTGCTTCAAAATAACCAACACATTTAAGTGGAGTAGTTTGTGCGTAAGCATAAAACCTCTTCTTAGTTGATTTTAGTTCAATTTTAGCAGAAAGTGTTCTTTTATATAAATCCTCTCCTATGAAGTTTTTTCCACTTCCTGTATCTATGACCATTTTCAGCCATTGTCCATTTACTTTGATTGTTTCAGTACCTTCAGGATCAACAGCATGGACAAATTCATCTGAATCTGATTCTGAATCTGCAGTATCCTGTATTACTGCTCTCACTGGTTTCATCTTTTTCTTTTTTTCTGTAAATTTATCACTCCTCTTTTCTGTTTGTATTTTATTTTTCTTCTTAAAACACATGCGTGCATAATGTCCTGTTTTCTGACAAAAGAGGCACGTTGCTGTAACAAGTGGATTGTTTGTGAGTTCAGCCTATGTTCCCAGGGGGATATATTTGGGTGTGACACAGGCTGAGAGGCCTAGAGGAAATGCACTTGTCATGTAGTCCTGATGCTTCAATAAAGATTAAAGTAAGCTACGATACAGCTTTAACCGTCCATTCTGTATAGTTGCTGAAGACAGAACAGAATGAAACATGGTGGCAGCGGTGGGATGTCATCAATGGTGGGGAGAGGAAAATGGCTCCTTTTCAGTGCTTTGTTTAATGGTTTGGGGTCTATACAGATCCTTGGCTTTCCGTTTGGTTTTGTCACTGACACCATGCTGCTTATCCAGTCAGTGCTGCGCTCCACAGGTGCTATGATTCCTTTGCATTCCAGATCCTTAAGTTCCTCTTTGATCGGTACACCAAAACCAATATAACCTAAATTAACCGTAGACATTATACATTACAGATAACAGAAATAAAGTTAAATAAAAATAAAAAAGCAAATATAAAAGAAAGAACATACGCATGCAAATTTTATTTAGCACGAGCCCTGTCCTCGGACTTTTTCTGGCTCACTCTTGTGCTGCTCTTTCACTTCATGACACACCCATACACATGCGCTCACGTGCGCACAGCGTTCTCGCACATTCTGTGAACTCCTGTTCTGTGCAAAACAATAACCTGAATGAGCACAAACACATGTGCTCAGCATTACCTGGGGTTTTCAAGGAGGAATGTGCAGAGCACATGGCATCAGAGTAAAACAATTGTACAAACAGAAACAACTAATGAAAAGAAAATCCCAGCATTCCTTGAAAGAATGCGTGTTTTTCATACCTCTGTTTCAGACTATGAACGTACTATTGATGAAAAGGGACTGATTTTTTTAGTTAGATTATGATTTGATCAAACCTTGAAAATTTGTGCAGGATCTTGTAAAATGTGTTAGCTCTCAAAGCATATGTTGAGTATGACTCTCAGCTACTCTCTCATCAAACTTGAGCTCAATATCTGTGAAAGTGACTGAGGTATGGCCATTTTTGTTTTGAATAATGATTGCATCAACCAACTTAATTTAACAACGCCAACATTTACCGTATTTTCTGGTGTATAGGTCGCACCGGTGTATAGGTCGCATTGTCCAATTATCACCAATAGATTGGAAAAATCCTTAGACAG
>JBBPBX010016386.1:36703-48220 GCA_038048925.1 Garcialebias charrua
GGTTCACTTTATGGATCTGGGTCAGTCTAATGAGTCACTAAAGTAACCTGGTTCACTTTATGGATCTGGGTCAGTCTAATGAGTCACTAAAGTAACCTGGTTCACTTTATGGATCTGGGTCAGTCTAATGAGTCACTAAAGTAACCTGGTTCACTTTATGGATCTGGGTCAGTCTAATGAGTCACTAAAGTAACCCGGTTCACTTTATGGATCTGGGTCAGTCTAATGAGTCACTAAAGTAACCTGGTTCACTTTATGGATCTGGGTCAGTCTAATGAGTCACTAAAGTAACCCGGTTCACTTTATGGATCTGGGTCAGTCTAATGAGTCACTAAAGTAACCTGGTTCACTTTATGGATCTGGGTCAGTCTAATGAGTCACTAAAGTAACCCGGTTCACTTTATGGATCTGGGTCAGTCTAATGAGTCACTAAAGTAACCCGGTTCACTTTATGGATCTGGGTCAGTCTAATGAGTCACTAAAGTAACCCGGTTCACTTTATGGATCTGGGTCAGTCTAATGAGTCACTAAAGTAACCCGGTTCACTTTATGGATCTGGTCAGTCTAATGAGTCACTAAAGTAACCCGGTTCACTTTATGGATCTGGGTCAGTCTAATGAGTCACTAAAGTAACCCGGTTCACTTTATGGATCTGGGTCAGTCTAATGAGTCACTAAAGTAACCCGGTTCACTTTAGCCGTTTTCGCATTGGCCAACCCTCCCCGGCTCTCCCAGCTTCTAACCCGGATTCGGCGTGTTCGCATTTACCTTTTCCGCCCGGGATCCACCGTTGTTCTGGAACCATGTCCACCGTGGTTCTATCGGGCCGAGCCCCACGGACCCAGTTTCACGTCATGTACTGCTCACATTTGATTCGTTGTTTGCAGCAGGGGCGGGACTCATTCAAACAACCTCAGCGCGAGGGTTGAATTTCATTCAAATTTAACTACAGAAACCCCTAAAACAATTGTTAGCTGAATTAGTTTTTCTGAGTTAAATTTTTGTTAATAACTGATCACAAATCAGCTTATGTTACAACGTAAATAACAACGAAGCGCGGACCCATTTCCGCCTTTCAGCGCGACTTGAATGTCATTAAACAATAACTAAAACAATAACTAATATTGTCTAACTGTTGCGCGCAGCCAGGGTTTTAAAATATAACTAATAATCTCTAACTTCTACGTGCAGCTAAAATGTTAAGAGGAGTGATTCCTATATGGGTAAGGTGGACACCTGAAAATCCAGTCCGCTGTATAGCTCAAAGCGTTAATGCACTGTCGTTTTGACCCGGCGAAGCGGGTTCGCTTCCCGCCTGGGACAAAGTTATTTTACTTTTTTTTTCTTTATTCACATTTTCTTTTAAATAAAAAGGAGTTTGTTTGGTTAACAAACTCCTTTTTATTTACTCCAATAAAAAAAAAAAAGTAAAATAACTTTGTCCCAGGCGGGAAGCGAACCCGCTTCGCCGGGTCAAAACGACAGTGCATTAACGCTTTGAGCTATACAGCGGACTGGATTTTCAGGTGTCCACCTTACCCATATAGGAATCACTCCTTTTAACATTTTAGCTGCACGTAGAAGTTAGAGATTATTAGTTATATTTTAAAACCCTGGCTGCGCGCAACAGTTAGACAATATTAGTTATTGTTTAATGACATTCAGGTCGCGCGGAAATGGGTGTGCGCTTCGTGTTATTTACGTTGTAACATAAGCTGATTTGTGATCAGTTATTAACAAAAATTTAACTCAGAAACACTAATATATATATATATATATCCAGCTAACAATTTTTTTTTAGCGGAGTCTCCTCTCTTAAAACACGAACACTCCACCCACGTGAAGAGAGCACCCCACCCACTTCAAGGCAGCTCTGCGGCAAATGCGTAATGAACGCGGGTGGCCCCCAGGGGCGGCCCGGGCCATTGAGGGGTGGCCAATGCGAAAACGGCTTTTATGGATCTGGGTCAGTCTAATGAGTCACTAAAGTAACTCGGTTCACTTGAGTCGTTCACTCTTTGTTTGTTTCGGATCAGCACAGAGAGTAAGAAGCTAACTCCTTTATCTTCCAGAAAACTGCTACTAACTTGTGTTGTGTGAGCAGACACTAGGAACCAATGTGTTGGTACTGGGGCACCAGGGGACACATTAGGTGATGCACCGTTGGTTGTAGAGTGACGCTCGTGAGTTGTACATATGTTCGTGTTGAAGACTTAATAAAGCCTGACTGAGTATCTCCAAGTGCTGCCCGTCTGGATGGTGTCCACACTGAGGAGCAGACATAACATTACATGGTGTCAGAAGTGAAGAAGCCCGTCTCCGCAACGTCGACGTCGGTGAGAAAGCAGCAGTTTTAACACGGCGCGTCCCGTGAGTGAACGAGGAGCTAAGCTAACGCCGAGTGAACGAGTGTGCTAGGCTAACGCCTCGTGGACGACACTGCTAAGCTAACGCCGCGGACACGACGAACAGAGGATGGATTCCCTGTTCTCGATCAACCCACCTGAAAACTTGGATTTCAGTGATTATTCGTCATGGCCCAACTGGATTCGCCGCTTCGAAAGGTTTCGGATAGCAGCCGGATTGGACGGTAAAGACGAAAGCTATCAAGTGAACTCATTAGTTTACACGATGGGCGATAAAGCGGATGACATTTTAGGAACACTGGGATTGAGTCAGGATGAGCTTAAGAAATACAAGAGTGTAAAAGAAGCTTTTGACAGACACTTTATTGGCAAATACAACGTCATATATGAGCGGGCACGTTTTAACAAAAGAAACCAAGACGCTGGTGAATCAGCTGAATCCTTCATAGGCGCAGTCTATAAGTTAGCAGAAAACTGCCAGTATGGACCACTGCAAGATGAGATGATAAGAGACAGGTTGGTGGCGGGCATACAGCACCAGGGCCTGTCGGAGAAACTGCAGATGGACAGTGAACTAACGTTAGAAAAGGCGGTGCAACAAATAAGACGACATGAAGAGATTAAGAAACAACAACCGATCGTGAGAGAGACGACGGGAGCAACACAGCATGCTAATGTGGACTTATTAAATTTCAAGAAAAGAACTTTCAGCGACAACCGAGCACATAAACCACACGAAACAGACAGACAGAGTGAAATCCAAAAAGGATACAAGTACTGTGGACGCTGTGGTAAATCACCTGCACATAACAAAGTGAACTGTGCAGCACGAGACGCAGAGTGCAGGAAATGCCGAAAGAAGGGACATTTTGCAGCTGTGTGCAGATCAGCCAGAGTGGGAGCAGTCCAGATGGATGAGGACGTCGCACGGGAGGACGACAAACTGTTTTTGGGAGCAGTATCAGCAGGAGAACGCCCCAACAACTGGAAAAAAACGCTGGAAATCAACGGCAAAAACATCACATTCAAGCTGGACACGGGAGCAGATGTGACTGTGATACCAACAGCCACCTACTCGAAAGACACACATGGCCCACTTACCAAAGCAGACAAGCCCTTGTGTGGTCCAGGTGGTGAAGCCCTGCAAGTGAAAGGTCAGTTCAACGCTCTCATGAAATACAAAGACAAAACTACAACACAGCCAGTGTATGTCATACAGAGACTGTCGACTCCATTACTAGGCTTCCCAGCTATTTCAGCTTTAGGGTTGCTGCACCCCATAGACAATGTTAAAGAGCTGGAGGCTGACATGAAAAAACTGTACCCCAAAGTATTTACAGGGCTGGGTCTCCTTAAAGGAGAATACAAAATAGTATTGAAAGAGGGTGCTAAACCATATGCATTATCACTGCCACGTCGAGTCCCACTGCCTTTATATGACAAAGTGAAGACAGAGCTGGAGAGAATGGAGAAGATGGGGGTGATTGAACCCATCGAAGAACCTACAGAGTGGTGTGCTGGAATGGTGGTGGCCCCTAAGCCCAACGAAAAGGTCAGAATATGCACAGACTTGACTCATTTAAATGAATATGTGTGTAGGGAGCGCCACATACTGCCTGCGGTAGATGAGACATTAGCCAAATTCACAGGTGCAACAATTTTCACCAAATTGGATGCTACGGCAGGATTTTGGCAGGTACCTCTACATCCAGAGTCAGCCCATCTGACCACGTTCATTACCCCGTTTGGCAGATACTGTTACAAAAGGCTGCCTTTTGGTATTTCGTCCGCTCCTGAACATTTTCAAAAGAGACTGACCCAAATGTTGTCAGGACTGGAGGGCACTGTATGTCATGCAGACGACATACTAATTTTTGGGTCCACCAGAGAGCAACATGACTACAGACTGCATAGAGTGTTAGAGAGGCTCCAACAGGAGGGCCTGACTCTGAACAACGACAAGTGCCAGTTTGCAGTAGAGAAAGTCAAGTTTTTGGGTCATGTTGTCACAGCTCAGGGCATTGAAGCAGACCCGGGCAAAATCAAAGCAATCATGGAGATGCCTACACCTAAAGATGCTGCTGACGTGAAGAGGTTTGTGGGCATGGTAAACTACGTGGGAAAGTTTTCCCCACGTATCGCTGAACTCACACAACCTTTAAGAGAGCTTCTCAAAGCGGACACAACCTGGGAATGGGGGACAGCACAGCAGCGGGCTTTTGATGAGCTACGACAGGAACTGAGCTCACCCACTGTCCTCGCCCAGTATTGTGTGAACAGAGAAACAAAAGTTGCAGCAGATGCCTCGTCCTTTGGTTTAGGAGGGGTCCTGTCACAAAGACAAACAACAGGTGACTGGCGTCCAGTGGCTTTCATTTCACGCAGTATGACAACTGCAGAGCGTAGGTACGCTCAGATTGAAAAAGAAGCACTAGCACTGACTTGGGCATGTGAAAGGTTTCAATCTTACCTGATAGGGATGGACTTTTTGATCCAGACAGATCATAAGCCCCTGATCTCCTTATTAGGAAGCAGAGCTCTTGATGACCTGCCACCTCGCATACTAAGGTTTAGATTGCGACTGCTTCGCTTCACATATAAGATTGAACATGTCCCAGGGAAAAATTTAATTACGGCAGACGCGCTGTCCAGAGCACCAATACAAGCTCCACCTACAACACAGGATATGCAGCTGGAAGAAGAGGTGTGTGCTTATGTTAACAACATTGTGCAACAGTTGCCAGCATCAGAAAACAGACTTGTGCAAATCAGACAGGCACAAGAAACAGACAGCACGTGCAGAAAACTTAAAGACTTTGTACAAACAGGCTGGCCACTCAGCAGGAAGAGTCTCCCTCCTGAACTACAAGTGTACTGGCAGTACCACCAAGACCTCCTTGTGGTGCAGGGAATTTTAATGAAAAGTGAAAGACTTGTTATTCCAGCCAGCATGCAGGAAGAAATGCTTAACCTGGTTCATGAAGGTCACCAGGGCATGACAAAATGCATTGCTAGAGCACAACAGTCCATTTGGTGGCCGGGTTTGACCAAACAAATCAAACTCAAGGTTGAAAACTGCACAGCGTGCGTGCGAGAGGCTCATGAGAGACCAGAACCTCTCATGTCAACACAACTTCCTCTGAGGCCATGGCAGCGGGTCGCAGCAGATCTGTTCCAGTGGGAACGTGCCATGTACCTGGTGGTAATAGATTACTTCTCCAGATACATTGAGGTGGTGAACCTGACCTCTACTACTGCTGTCCCGGTGATCAACAAAATGAAGGCGATCTTTGCCAGGCACGGGGTCCCTGAAACCCTTGTCACGGACAATGGCCCCCAGTTTGCAGCGGCGGAGTTTGCAGCCTTTGCAAGGGACTATGATTTTACTCATGTCACCTCAAGTCCTCACTATCCACAGAGTAATGGGGAAGCAGAGAGAGCTGTAAGGACGGTGAAATCTTTCCTGAAGAAGGGAGAGGATCCACATAAGGCTCTCATGGCATACAGGGCCACACCCCTGGCACAAGGATCATCACCGGCACAACTATTGATGGGTCGCAACATCAGGACACACTCGTTGCCGGTCAGCGAAGACAAACTACGACCAAGATGGCCAGATCTTCATCTCTTCCGGAGAAAAGACCAGGAGCTGAAACAGAAGCAAGGTTCTTGGTTCAACAAGAGACACAGAGCACAGACTAAACAAGAGCTCAACCCAGGACAAAGAGTCTGGGTGAAGAACACCAACAACTCGGGGACTATCAGCAGTCCAGCGAACACCCCACGGTCATACAACATCGACATGCCGTCTGGGAGTCTAATGCCCCTTTTCCACCGGTCGGCTCGGGTCGGATGTTACGTCATATGTGCGTCGCAGAGACCCCCTTTCATCCTTTTCCACCGGATATTCCGTGCTAAGCCGCGCGAGATTTCCTGAGATTTTCGGGCTGCTTTCAGAGGGGTACTGAGGCGAGCTCACCCGCTCCGGAAGGAGGGAGGAGGAGACGAGAGCTGTTTTTACGGAAGCGAGGGACGCGATCACTGCAGGACTTTTACATGATAAACACGGTAAAAACAATTATTATTTTTTAAATTTATAGCAAAGATGGGTCTTCAGCTGAACGTGTCCTTAATAAAATCACGTACTGCTCAAAACTGCAGGATTTTAAAAAAATAGGTTCGCCACGAGCAACACGCGGCGCGCGGGCGGCTTTATGTCTTTAAATGTAGCTCAATGAACAGATATAAAATATATTTCATAGCTGACTTTAATAGTACGAGGGCTCCTGAGCTTAACCACGCTTTAATATTGTCACGTATGGTCAAATGTGCTGCATTTAAAGTAGTTTCGCTTTGACTTTTTCCAAAACCTGTGTTTGCACAACGAAAATAAATTATAAAAATTCGAATTTTATTTCAAATAACTCCAACAGGATACATTTCGTATATGAACATGTTGTGATCACACTAGATTTTTTTGAAAAATATCAGCTTTGTGGTTTTTGATAGAATTGATAATATGTGAAACAAAGTAGAAAATAATGGACGTAGGTTGACACATTTATGTCTATAAAACATTGAATTTTATTTCAAATAACTCCAACAGGATACATTTCGTATATGAACATGTTGTGATCACACTAGATTTTTTTGAAAAATATCAGCTTTGTGGTTTTTGATAGAATTGATAATATGTGAAACAAAGTAGAAAATAATGGACGTAGGTTGACACATTTATGTCTATAAAACATTGAATTTTATTTCAAATAACTCCAACAGGATACATTTCGTATATGAACATGTTGTGATCACACTAGATTTTTTTGAAAAATATCAGCTTTGTGGTTTTTGATAGAATTGATAATATGTGAAACAAAGTAGAAAATAATGGACGTAGGTTGACACATTTATGTCTATAAAACATTGAATTTTATTTCAAATAACTCCAACAGGATACATTTCGTATATGAACATGTTGTGATCACACTAGATTTTTTTGAAAAATATCAGCTTTGTGGTTTTTGATAGAATTGATAATATGTGAAACAAAGTCTTTATTGTGTTCTTCTTCTAGTGGTGGCTAGTACTGTAGTAAATAGCTTGAGGAACACTACTGCCACCATGTGGTAAGACGAGTAGGATTCTGGACCCCGCCCACAGAAGGGGTACAAAAAAGCTGTGGAAACAGAACATAGATGTGACCCGACCCGAACTGAGCCGACCTGAGCCGATCCAACCCGAGCCGAGCCGAGCGGTGGAAAAGAGGCATAAGAAGGAACAGGTCACACATCAGAGTGATTCCTGATGGCTCCACAGTCACCAGGTCAGGACGGGTTGTTTGTATCCCGCAGAGACTGGACTTGTAAATAGCAGTCATAGAGAAGTGAGCTGTGGCCCACAGGGCAGAATAATCCCTGCACAGCTCTGGGGACCCAGGTAGTCGACCCTGACCCCTAGATAGGTCAAAGTTATAGTTGTTTGTAATATTAATGATAAAGTGCTAGTATAATCTGTTCACTTGGTAAAAGCATTTAAAAGGGTGTTGGTATGTCTGTTCAGCATGTTTATAAGTCAACAAGGACAATTTAAGTTTAAAAGCATTAGTATGGAAGCTAAGCTAAAAAGGGGAGATGTTGTGTGAGCAGACACTAGGAACCAATGTGTTGGTACTGGGGCACTAGGGGACACATTAGGTGATGCACCGTTGGTTGTAGAGTGACGCTCGTGAGTTGTACATGTGTTGGTGTTCAAGAGTTAATAAAGCCTGACTAAGTATCTCCAAGTGCTGCCCGTCTGGATGGTGTCCACACTGAGGAGCAGACATAACATTACATACCTGAGATCTGGTAAGTTACTAGCCTGGCCCTCGCCATTCCTACGCAGCTCCGCTCAATTCTCATTTCCCTTCACTGCTGGGTCTGGGACTTGTCCCATAGACAAGGATATCTCCGGTAGATTTTTGACCGGACCAATCAGAGAACAGAAGGCGGAGTTTTGAACGACGTCGACTGACGTCGTCATTCAAAATGGCTGCCGCCACGAAGGAATTTTCAATAAAACAAGGTAAAAAACTATTATTTCTCTGCTGATAAAAAATGTATTTCTTAGCTGACGTTATATCAGAAGTGTTCCTGAGCAATCAGAGAGCAGAAGGCGGAGTTTTGAACGACGTCGACTGACGTCGTCATTCAAAATGGCTGCCGCCACGAAGGAATTTTCAATAAAACAAGGTAAACTATTATTTCTCTGCTGATAAAAAATATATTTCTTAGCTGACGTTATATCAGAAGTGTTCCTGAGCTTAACAGTTCCTAAATCAATTCACGAAATGGTCAAATCTGCTGGATTTAAATAGTTTCGGTTTGACATTTTCCAAACAGCCTCGGGTGCGCTACGAAAATAAATGATAAAAAATCGAATTTTATCTCAAATGTTTCATCTAGGCCAACAGTCAGTAAATTAGAGACATATAATTACACACTGGTAGCAGAAAAAATATCCACCGAGTGGTTTCTGAGCTTTTTATCTGAATAGCCTGGACCTCGCCAGGCTAAACTAACAAAACTCCGCCTTCTGTTCTCTGATTGGTCCATTCAAAAATCTAACGGAGAAATCGCTGTCTATGGGAGAGATGCCAGACCCTAGTACAAAGCGAAGTGAAGGACATGGGTCTGGTATCAACCAGGCTAGTAAGTTACCCCACTGCCAAGTAAACAGATCCTCAATTCTGCCTATGTGGTACAGCTGTAACAAAAATCTATATGAAGGCTTTGTTTACATGGGGCAAATGTTACATGGCCACGCCAGCCCTTACCTTCCTGTCAGTAAACAAACAAATTGACAGATCGGTCCAGATATTGGAAGTGCAGCAGAGGAGGCTAAACAAATAGACCAGTTAACATTAATCCCTACTTTTAAAGCAGACAAACATTGAAATGGCCACGCTTACCCAGCACGATGCAGACAAAGAGAGCCAGTAGAGTTTGACGCCACGACGCAAATAGCTCCACAACAGGTGAGGGCTTACTTATATGCAGCAGCCGTAACACCAAACAGCGTTTTTACCTCCAAGCTTCCAGCCTCCATGTAAAGTCAATGGTGGACGCACCTCCTGGCGTCTGGCGTCAGGTCGCGTGCGTGTTGCGCGTTCTGAGGAGCGTTTTTCCGTGCACGTGAACCGGCGTCGGCTTCCAAGTTCCGCTTCAGCTGAGCTGAAGTTTTCGCGGTTCAAACTTTCAAACGCCGCTCAACTCCACCTGATTGGTTGGTGTGTCAACCAATCAGGGAGAGTCGGGGGGCAGAAGAGAGGGGGCAGTGGGAGAGTCCCTATGTGACGCGGAAACGAGGGTGCGCGCGCACCATGTGACGTATTGTTTGTCGGAAAAAAAAAGAAAAGACTCGCGAGCTCGTGGACTATGGAAGAGAAACTCATTGTAGCTGTGTGTTCGCGACAATTCCTTCACGACCAGTCAAGTCTGCTCGACAGAGACGGAAATAAAAGGCTCCTCGCCTGGCGGAGTGCAGTGACTCTGTGCGCAGGACTCTGTATACCGGTAAGCTCCTCCCACACCCCGTCGCCACAGCAACGAAGCCGCCGCAACACTACAGTTTGGACAACACTGGGCAGCGCGTCCACTTCCGTGCGTGAGGAGCGTTTTCGGAGGTCAAAACGTTTTTGGTGTGCTCACACCATGAAAGTGGCAGCGTACCATTTATGCTGCTACAATACTGAAACTGACAAAAATATGTTTACAACATTGGTCAAGCATGAAGAAATAAATTTCATCAAACCTTTCAAAGGGTTCAGGAATTCTAATGTTAAAAATAAGAGGAAAAAAAAACAGGTTCAGCTTGGCAGATATTTAAAATTAGCAGCGATCAGCTCCTGTCCTTATGGATCGGTCACATTGTCACCGATACCCGATCAAGATATTTTTATATCGATGCAGATACTAATATCGGATCGGTGCATCTCTACCGACAGCGATTAAAATATCGATGTCCCATTACAGTTACTAATATTGTATCGGTGCATTTCTACTACCAACTTATGCAGATAATATACAAAACAATAAACAAAAGGTTCAGTCCACTTTATCCCTCAGCTTCACCCAGTGGTCTGGCCCAATAAGATGGATAATTTGGTAAAACTCCAAGTGAAGTCTGGCCAGGCTGTCATCATGTGTGCACTCCATGAAACTAGCCTTTCGGAAGTTGACCTCAAAGAAAATGTATTAGTCTTCAAAATAAAAAAAAACCATAAGGTAAATTTCCTGTTAGTGTCTGTACTTCACCTTAGGGAAATGCTTTGCTGCACCCTCACACCACTTTGATTAGAGATTCCCCTGCTTCGAAAATGCTTTGAAAAACTGGTCATGACCCACATCAAAACAACCGTCAACATCAACGAGGACCCTCATCAGTATGCTTACCGTGAGAATCGATCAACAGAGGACGTCATCTCGTCCGTGGTCCACACTGCTCTCACTCACCTGGATCAGAAAGATTCCTACGTCCGTATGCTCTTTGTGAACTTCACATCTGCCTTCAACACCATGATCCCCCAAACTCTGATGGACAAACTATCCACACTTGGACTAAGCCCTTCCATTTGTAACTGGGTACTGTACTAGACTTTTTAACAAACAGACCACAGTCAGTGAGGATCCACAACTTCTCCTCCTCCACCATTGCCCTCAGCACTGGCTCTCCTCAAGGATGTGTGTTGAGCCCCCTTCTGTTCACTCTGCTCACATATGATTGTGCAGCTACCCATCCAGGTTGTCATATTGTAAAGTTTGCAGATGATACAGCGGTGGTGGGATGCATCACAAACAATGATGAGTCCAGCTACAGACAGGAGGTGGAACACCTGGAGAGCTGGTGCAAAGAGAATAACCTTCACAGAGTCAGAGTCAGAGAGTCTTTATTGTCATTTGCACCGCATGTGGTACATGAGATGAAAACGAGATTATGTACACGAGGTCCCAGTTACATCCAACAACAAATGAAAGAGAAAAACAGTAATAACATCGAGAACTAACTAAGAAAAACATCAACTAGTAATACACTAAGCCTAATATAGTGGGAATAAACAGCAGCACGAACATGAGTTTGTATGAGCAGATGGTCACAGATGGTCACAGATGAA